>JAVYIG010007918.1:0-95445 GCA_035222895.1 Strongylocentrotus droebachiensis
ATCATCGCCGAATGTGGTAATTGTAGATTAATGTCTTGCCAAAGGACATTAGTGACAAGAACCGCTAACCATGTGATCGAACCGCGAACGAGTCAGGTGGCTAATCCACTAGACCACGACACCTCCATATTTTTACATTTTTTCATGAGAGGCAGCGGTGTAATAACAAAGCAATTTACTATTGAGGTAATATTCGTAGTGTTCGTACTATTTGACATGTTTGTGTGAAAATCATTTCCACATTTTATTGGTGAAGTCATCGTCAGACGTTCACTTCCGTGTGGATATCGATACAATTTTTCTCACGCCTACGGTAATGACAGGGAGAGGCCCAGCTGGAAAGAAACATGAACACGAAGAAGAGAGGAAGAGAGAGGGAGAGAGAGAGACAGAGAGAGAGAGAGACAGAGACAGAGACAGAGAGAGGAGAGAGAGGGAGAGGGGAGAGAGGGAGGGAGACAGACAAACAGAGAGACAGAGACAGAAAGATACAGAGAGATAGACAGACAGAGCAAAAGAGAGAGAAAAAAAGAGAGAGAGAGAGAGAATAACTAATAAATTACAGGAAACATTTATATTTACCAGCAGTATCTTTTTCAGTATTAAAAGTAGTAGTAGTAGTAGTAGTAGTAGTAGTAGTAGTTGTAGTAGTAGTAGAGAAGTAGTAGTAGTAGTAGTTGTAGTAGTAGTAGAAGTAGTAGGCTATAATGATAGCAATAATAATTTTGTTTATCCAGGAAATCCTCGTCAGCATTACTAGTTTTTATATTTTTATTCTGCCTTTTTTAACATAATGAAAAGTAATATACAAACTAGGTACAGATATATTAAAAGTAAAAATAAATACATAATCATTGAAATTGCTATTCCTTTAAAAAAAAAATCATTTCAAAATTGAGATATGCTGTAATCGAGATGAACCTGCAATGTTCGTGTCTCTAGAAAAGTATTTTCATCCCCAAACCATAAGGGTGTAATATAATTACTCCGATGATTATCAAACAATAATATTGACAGTTCAAATGAGACACACCCAGTCATGTGTGAAAATGTGCACGTACCTTTTTCAAGATAGAAAAATACATACAAAAAATATGTGGAAGCTCCTTTAAAATATGAATATCGAAGAGGAAAAAAAAATGATCCTAGTCCAGCCATTGATAAAGGCACTGTTCTGTTAAGGGTTGGAATTGTGAAACAAAATTTTACTTTTTGACAGAGCAAAAGCCAGTGGGATATGAAGCTCCGAAAGTCAAGATCTCCCTAAAAACGAGTAATTACTGACATTACATTTAAAACTTAGAAGTTAGCACAGTTATTACAGCCTTGTACTAAATGAAAACGTACTTATTTACGAGAGAGGAGCGACCAACCATGGGGAAGGCCTGTAAAGACCCCCCCCCCCCCCCCCGTTATACAAAAATAATTTAAATCAAAGTAAATTGAATTGAAAAGTTATTGCACGCTTTCAACGATAGCGAAGAAGCCATGCACCAGGTTCTGCGAGGGTAGTTTAGATTGTAACCCCCCCCCCCCCCCAAGAAGAAAATTGAAAGAAAGGAAGCGACATAGATAAATGGTGAGAGGGAGAGAGAGAGGGAGACAGAGAGAGAGAGAGAGAGAGAGAGAGAGAGAGGGGAGAAAGAGAGAGAGAGAAGGGGGACAGAGAGGAGAGAGAGGAGGGGGGGGAGAGAGAGAGAGAGAGAAGGGGGCAGGAAAAGAGAGAGAGAGGGGGAGGAGAGCGAGAGAAGAGAGAGAGAGAGGGATAGAGAGAGAGAGAGAGAGAGAGAGAGTGAGAGAGAGAGAGAGGATACTGGAGGAAAAGGGGCGGGAAGAGCGAATAGAGGAGAGGAGGAGACATGCATCAAATTAATATGTTAACAGATATATATCCCAGCGCGCATGGTGCAACTTTTCACGCATTAACACGAATCTAATTCGAAAGAAAAAAACTTTAAACATTGATTACGATAGTCCTCGGAAGTATTTTCTTTCTGTCACACAAATATCCAACCAGTCATCGCCGAATTTCATAGAAGAACGCCACACTTAGGAAACAATTCAAACAACAGATTAACACGACGTACTTCCTAACAATATCTGCGTGGTCAGTTTTAATCACCAATTAAAAGGTGGTAAATTTATTCCGTACTCTAAGAAAAATAAACAAGTAACTTAAAAGCAGGATGGAAGTTACGTCTTTACGGGTAATTTTCTCCAGTAAAAAATGAAAAAAGTTGTGAATGTCATGTTGGCTCTGTCGTCGATTTATCCAAAACAGATACTACTAATTGAAATAGGAGATCTTTCGGAGCCATTTGGAAATAATGTGACCGAATCAAGATTGAGAAATTGTTTGCCCTCGTCATGCTCGTGACAGTTAAATGGGAGTTGGTGCATCCGAATTACAAAGAATCGAAATATCATTATCTAGTCAATTGGACATGATTAAAAATACATTAATCCCTTATCAATGTTTCCCACGTTCCACTAAAATCATAAAAAAAATCCAACGAGTCATATTCTCGTGATTTTATACCATGAAATAGAGAATTACAATTATAAAGATCTTTTGAAAATTTGTTGGTGGGAATTCCCATCTTACCCGGAATAGTCGATTCATACCCTCTACCAAATTATATTTACTTTAGACAGAAATAGATGTGGCAACTTCAGAAAATCTAAAATGATGTTAGAGAAAATTTATAGAGGAGGAAATGAGAAACAGGAGAGAGAAAGAGAGAGAGAGAGGTGAGGGGAGGGGGCAATCTCTGACCTTTTCATGCTATTTCTCGACGACCCCCTCCCAGCAGTGTCCTTTTTTTCTTCAATTTTGAAATAAATTGTCAACTATGTTGGGTTTTTTAAAGGTATAATTATTTAATTGATTTATAATATGATAATATATGCATTTTAACTTTTGTTAATGATATATATGTACCTAGTTTGTATAATACTGCCTATCATGTTGAAAAATGCAGAAATAAAATTAATTAAAATCAAATATCTGCATCAAGATTATCAATATTGCCATAAACAACAAGTCTATAAACAACAACTATGCGCTAGACCAATAATTCTTTCTTTTTAATACTAAAATGTGCAATTTCATTTAAAACATGCAAGTGCGTCGAATGTTACTAATTCAAAGTAAAACATGTGTGATATGTGTGGATTGAGAAAACATTTTCTTGCCGTGAGTCATAGACTATTGCCCAGTAGGAATTGTAGTAGAATTGACATGTTTTGATGTTTATTCTTATCTATACCGGTTGAGGAAATTCTTCGCTCACTACTTCTTTCCGCTTTCCCGCGTATACGTTGTTCAGTCACTCATTTTCCTCGAGTTAGCGTAGTTGAAGTTCACCATATTGGAAAAAGATTGACTTTGTATTGCAATAATTTTTGTTCTAGACCATGATCAGCACCCAGTGTAGAATGAGTTATAATTATTGAACGTATAATGAAATTGGTAAAGTTAACATTTTTAGGGTGGCACTTTACGGCCATTTACGCGAAATATTGTCGAAATTCGTGAAAAATTGTATAATTTTCGCAAAGTTCGAAACATTTGGGGGGAAAAATTTGCGAAAATCTTTACAATATTTTTTGGAAACGGCGGAGGGGTAGAATGATGGACTGTTCACTCTAAGGTTAAGGTAAAGGGTTCGAATCTCGAGACACAACGCTAACACACAACAAAGCTTGCGGTTTTTAGAAATGCAATTGTCTCTGGCACAGGCGAGTATCATAATTATGGACCACCACTCGAAATATACGAAGGCGTTATACCTAATTCATCTACCGGTATTCATCACTTTGGAAGCATGTCTTTACTCTCATAACACAGTAATAAAAATAAAAAATGATCATGATACACTTGAGAAAATAGGCATACTATCTCATTCTGGGATTAGATTTCATCCTCGTGATCTTGACAATTTCACAAAGAAACAAATGCGTAAAAGCAAAATCTAAAAATAACCCCAGCATCATGTGACCAGAAATCATAAAAGGAACACAATCGACGTGGAGATTTAAACAAAGTGTCAAAAACAGGAAGGAGGTGTTGTACATCTTTGAAGTGTGGACCTACTATGAAGGCGCTTGACATCCGACTAATACCAGTAGAAACCGGTTCCCCAGTGATTTACCCAACCACCTCCATCCACCAGCTAGCATGCAGTCGGTGAGAGGCGAAACCTGCACATTGGTGGTCGAAAGCGACCGACATTTACACGATACCACCCCATTATCATGCTATAATTATTACTCTTTTCTTTTAACAGTTTCATTGTCCTTCAGGTGTTATTCCAGTGAATCCATTTATTATGACCTTTAACCTAGAATGGTCGATTGGTTGCAGCGCTTGACTGGAATGGTGAAGGTTTTGGGATCGAGACCCGCTACAGGAGTTCAGTCCCGCTATTCTTGCATAGAGCTTCTATCAGCCATTCATGGTGTTCAAGGCTGTACAACAAGTACCCACGACAGAGGTGGGGAATTTGAGCGGGTCGAGTGGTTTGGTAACTTGACTGCAAATGTGAAGGTCATGGGTTCGCATTTCGGTGCGGCACTTTTGTCCTCTTCCAATATATCAATCTAGTAAAATTACCATATATCTCGCAGAGCGCTATATTCACCATGCATTTACATAAATTTGGTACAATAATAACCCTCGTTAGAGAAGGGCCGAAGGTGAGTTTGAAGGTCCTGGGTTCGAGACCAGGCATGGAACTCCTCCATCAATCTACATCAAACTTAGAGATTCAAACCGGGTTCCTTGGCATGTTAGGGTTAGCCTTTGTTTATCGTCTGTAATTTAATAATGAAGCCGTTTAGCAGTTTCGGGAATTTCACCACCTTTCACCAAACGAATAATCTCCCGAGATTACCTATGTAGACTAATAAAAAAGAATCGAAAAGGGGGAACGTCTCCCCAATAACCCATGAATGTGAAACTTAACAACAGCATTTTGTTTCTAATGCAAATACAAGACTTAACAAATTAACGTTTACCTTCCTCTCCATGTGATCGATCCACCTCTCCCACCCATTAAACCCGCCCATTTCTAAATATCAATTTCTTGTTTGAATATCACAAGGATTAGGGCGTCGAAATCAGGGACGATGCACTCTGCCAAGTGTGACAATCAACCTGTCACGATTGTGAGAGGAGTAGAACTACACCCCTCCTTCGCACCCCTTTCCTCATCCTTCCTCATCACTCAAACAACTGCTGAGAGAAAGAGAGAAGCGTAGAGAGTTTGGCACAAGACCTTGCCTTCCTAAACAGCCATGAGAGATAGACGAGGATAGGGAGAGGTAGATAGATAGATAGATAGAAGGAGGGGGAGGGACAAAAAGGGACACACAGAGACAGGGCCGAACAGAAAAGAGAGGTGGGAGAGGAAGAGGGAGACAGAGAGAGACAGGCAGACAGAGACAGAGAAAGAAAGAGAGACAGAGAGAGGGTAGAGAGGGGGAGGGAGAGAGAGAGAGAAAGAGAGAGTGAGAGAGAGGGTGAGAAAGAGAGAGAGAGAGAGAGAGAGAGTGGGAGGGGGTAGGGAGGGAGGGGGAATTAGAAAGATCATGGAGAATAGAGGAATAGCGAGAGAAACGTAAACATGTGGAACTGCACCGAATCAAGCATCTTTGATTTGGAAGGTAAGAAATTATTTATCTTTACACCCAGGATATTTCTTTTTCGGGGGATGGGGTGAGGGCAAGGTTTGATCGAAATGCAAGGTTAAGAAGTCAAAGAAGAAAAACAAAATTGTAATGATTTAAAGCGGAATAATGTTTCATAACATATGGTGATATTATCAGATCAACCTTTATATTTGAATCTTGGAAACATGTGTTATATTGATGAGCTCAATGACGGGAACATACCTGAATTCAACATGGCGTCCTTCTGTCATGATTCATGAGGTCGTGTCTGTTTAGAAACCTCTTATCTGGGGTATAATTGGCAATAAAGGTGATAGTATTGGGGATAAATTTGCTTTTGTATTGTAGATCAGTTTTTATACAGTAGGCTTGCGGGTGCACCATGTGAGAGAGAGAGAGAGAGAGGATTGAGGAGTCCTGAAAAGGACCCTGACTCGGTAATCTTTCTTGGGGGTGTGTAGTCCTGAAAAGGACTGCTTGTTATTAATGTTGTTATTAATAATTATTCATGTATGTGTGTATATGTAATATCTACGAAACGAAGAGATCTTGTAGTCAGGTTGTTTGGACACCTATGGGTGAGAAGGAAGGTCAAGAGTTCGAACCCCAGCACAGCACTGTATGGTATTCGTTGGCGGTTGAAGACCTAGTCTTAGTTGAGAAACAAGGGTAATGGGTTCGAATCCTAGAATAGCTCTTGATACGTGAAATAACGTCATTTTGCCCGGTTGCTTGAACACTTGGATGGAAAGCTGAAGGTTATGGGTTCGAACCCCAGTAGAGCACATTGCAAGTGATTAAGGGGTTATTTTGTTACGTGGTGTGAAAACTTGGGTAAGAAGCCAAGGTCATGGGTTCGAACTCCGGAGTGGCATTTTATACAGAATAGCTTGGAAAACACCATCTTGCAAGGAGGAACATTACTGATGTAAGAAGAAAGAGGGGCAGACCAATTAGGACATTGACTGTTATAGCATCAAGCAGTGGACGGGAATGCCATTTGAACAGCTAACTCGAACAGCTGAAGACAGGAAGTTTGGGAGAACCTGTGTCTCAAGGTCCATTTCATTGTCGCCCCAATGACCTCCAAACTTTGGGACTAGATAGATAGACAGCTTCTCTTGTAATACCCTAGCGTACAAAATGAGAGAAACGAATTTAAATGTATGTCAACATTCTCTATGGTTTGAGGTACTTGTGGCAGTTGTCATGATTTATCACCTTCGTAAAGAAAAGTACAAGTGACCGGATCATTTAATCCAAAGACCGGCCGGCGGCTGAAGGGTTTAAATTCCTTCTATTAGTTACACCTACTCGTAACAGGTGTAGTCATGATCATTACGTAATGTAATTTGGAGTTGTTCATACAAACGATGACCCATTTTCATCTCAATTTTTTAAATATTTTCAGGCATGTTAATGTGCAATTGAATAACTTTTTTTTTAAAGAGTAAGTTCACTGTATTGTCCCTAACGTTACTTACATTCATCACAATAATGTACTATATCTAGATATTATTTCATTAGACCAAATATTAAAGAGAATTACATTTTGCAATGTTATTTGTAAATTTGCCCTTTTACATCACTGTATGTAACTTATGGGACAGCCAATAACCAAATATCTTGGACTCGATAGTACAATAGATGAATGACTAAATCAATGAATCAATCGAATATTAATCACTAAATAAATCAAGCAATCAATCAATCAATCAATACATTAATGAATTAATTAATAAACATTTGTATTAATTAATAAATGAACTAATTAATAAATAAATCATTTAATGAATTGATACATAAATAAATTGATAAATAAATAGATAAATAATTTATTTACTAAATAAAAGCATGAAAAAATCAATCAATCAATAAATGAATAGATTGAGGAATGAATAGATATATAAAACAATTAAATGAATACATTAACACAATAATTAAATAGATGAATAAGCAAATGAATGAATAGTTGTAAAATAAATTAATAGATAAACACGTTTTTTTTTTAAGAAATTGAAAAAACATCACCGGTATCTCGAAAAATTGGCGCATTAGAATGGTAGCATCCCCTTCAATCAGAGGACCAATCTTGTTGTTACGTCATCACCACAGGGCAGGTGAAACCATGTGGCAGGTCAGTCAGAAA
Organism: Strongylocentrotus droebachiensis; assembly: GCA_035222895.1. NCBI lineage: Eukaryota > Metazoa > Echinodermata > Echinoidea > Camarodonta > Strongylocentrotidae > Strongylocentrotus > Strongylocentrotus droebachiensis. The sequence continues at coordinate 7,823 of JAVYIG010007918.1, forward strand.
ATGAGTCATTGTTTTGCTCATTGGCTCAGAGATATGTCTTGGACCTGTCATACCTGCCAGTCAGACCTAGCTGTCCTGGATATTATGTTAGGTGCAAAGGAAAAGAGTGGTTGGACCAGGACCCAGTATCTTCTGTTTCATGCAACTTGCGATTTTAGTAGGAGATGGGTAGACATATAGGCGTATGGGCACAAGGACGGGTGGGGCCCTTTGCCAGTCAACTAAATTCATGTTTCTGAATTGTGCTAAAGCAACAGAGCAAAAATGGTCACTGGATATGTCACATATGGGGGGAAAGAGATAGACAGAGAAAGAGAGAGAGAGAGAGAAAGAGAGAGGGGAGAGGGGGAGAAGGGGAAGGGAGGCGGGACAAGATAATTCAAACTCAGTTCTTGAGGAGATTTAAATGAGAATGGATTAAAAAAAGTTACACACCGCCGAAGCGGCCAAAACGACTTCAGACCGAAAAGTTTGGCCTTTGGGGTCAATGTTCTTGTTTTATCATAAATATGTACGGTCTGTAGTTGGTACAAACCGTTGTCAGTCGTTGTGTAATAGTGTCTGAAGTATGAAACTACATGTATGTATAGGCTATATAGGCTCTGTGCTACAGTCGCTCCTGACACAGAAGCCGACAGATCTAGGTTCTGCTCAAGGCTACAGGAATTTCCTTTACTTTCCTTTCTGGCAAACCCTCAAGCGTTCTATATGTATATCTATATACAACGGTATGTGTCATCAATAGAAAAGATTGAAATACTCCCCCTAAAACGGTCCTCCTAATCATTGGCTCGTCATGTATGAATAAAGGACGTCCCGTTGGCGAGGTATTCGATAGGGCTTGGCATTGATAAGATCATTGTCGTCCCCTTTTTTAATTGGGGGGGGGGGGGGGGGTGGTCATTCCTTCTGTTTTCTAGTGTTGTGGTCCAGTGGATAAGTCTCCGGGATTTAAAACACAAGGTATGAGGTTCGAATCCCTGTCGCAGCACCAGTGTCCTTTGGCAAGACATTAATCTTGGGTGAGGTAAAAGCGCACCCAGCAGAACTGATTTCTTAATTTCTTGATTTTGGGATAGTCTTGATTTATGGGTATACAGCTGTTCGTAAGGTGGGTATTTAAAATATTATACATTATCACTAGCACGATTTATAAAAGATATAATTTCAAAAATGTTGTTATCATTGAAAAAAGGTTTGATCCTTAAAATGTCGTGTTTATAGATATAAAGAACGTGCGATCACCAAGGCATTGTGACCTTGTTCAATTAAAAGGAAAAGTAGACAAAATAAATAACCGGAAAGATAAATCTTCGCTAATAATTATGGTTAATTTAAGCGATTAATATCGCAAGTGTTAAACGAAGGTTCAAACAAATAAACTGTTTAAAGAGTTTCCCTAGCCAAGTCAAATCATAGACACGCAAATTTCATCGAAAACAAACAAAAATATGCATATATAATATTTAAAGAAAGCTGGCAATATCGACGGACAATCCTTGCTTGCATTCCAATTTCTGCTATCTAATTAAAGAAGAAACAAACAAAATAATATCTCATGGAATATGTGTTTTGCAATTTATCAACCCTAGATTTCTACGGACAAACATGAATACAATTACATTGCTATATAATTGGCATGGGATACATACTTCCACATTTTTTCTGGAAGGAATGAGAGACTTTACTTTAAAGAATTATCATATAAAGTGGTTTAAATCCATGCCAAATCATACATATCTCATGCATATCTCCAGATATTTTATATATCGAGCCAGTGTATCGTACTTCCTTTTGACATGCAATCCTGGCTTTTATCTATTTATTTATATAGGCCTATTTATTGTTTACATGTTCATTTTCAAATTACGCGTATATGTGTATGGGTGATTTGTATATTCAAATTAGTTGCGGTTTTGACATCATTACATATTGAATATCATTAATATGAAAGGCCATTTTAATGTTAGCTTTTAAAACTTTAAGGAGGAATATGGCAGCATGGTTTGACATTATTTGGGTCTAAAACAAACGGGAAAAATAAGAAAAACAGGGTGTATTCGTCCTTCAAGGAAGGATTGTAAACCTAATAAGAAAAGTTTTTTTTGTTTAAGTCAGTCTTTCTCACTTGTATTCCCAGTTAGATCCTTTTAATACTGGCAACGAACAGTTTAACATGGAAAGGCTTGGTCTAGAGGTGCTTTCGTATCTGAAATATAACCGTTCAAGTGTTAATTTCATGTATTTATGTTATGATTTTGTTTGGTAAAATACCATCAAAATACACAGTTATGCTCCCCCTCCACTATTTAAATCACTTACGAGCTCATAGACATGTAATTGTGAATTATAATTTAAACGATTCGAGGAATATAGTCCACAGTATTAAAGTGAACCGGTAACATTGTTGAAGGTTGGTGAAAAACCTGTGTAATTTGTGTATGAAATGTTGCTTATATATTCCTTCTAATGTACTAACTAACCCTCTAACATGCAAACAAATCTTGAAGAAAAAAATCTCAAACCACCAGATATTTACGTTTTTCTTTGAAGGCGTCACTGTGCGACAGTAATTCTCCCAACCAATTTTCCATGAAAATAAGACATAAAACAGGCTTTTAAAAATCTGTCAACACTTACATGTGAAAGTTTGAAATGGTATGTAGAGCTAATTCATTGCTTCGTAACGATTTACATTCACCTAAAATTTAATTAAAGCCCCACTGTCCTACTTCCCAAAATCGGTGCCTGTTGGTCCCCCATGATCCTCTTTTTCTTATGTTAGTTGAGAGCTGAGTTAATGAGATAGCCACCTGTCAGTGACCTCGCTGTGTGGTCTAATCCCTTCTGGCCCAGTAGTAGTGACGGTCTTTAAATGATGATAAAAATATAGTTGGGAGGATTCAGAAGTCCATCAGATAAGTTTCTCTCAATTGTTATCATTATTAATGTTCTATTTTCACTCAAACTGTCAAAATATCTTTAATTGTACATCTAGCATTGAAGTCACCGTGCTACCTTAGCACCATTTTCTCTCATCTGAACAATGTTGCAAAGTCCCTTTAAAATTAAAAAAGAGCCATATGATTATTTCAAATCGATATTGTAAGTCTATGGATGGTATTCCAGGAAAGTTCGTTTAATGACGGTCCTTCAAACCAATGGCCATTTCATTTCCTTGTTTATAAAGGCTGACTTTATGAGAAACGAATACTTCATGCCAAGAGATATTTTTCTGCGGATGCGTCATTATCACGTGATTTGTCATGTGATCGGATAGCAGCATGGGGCTAATATGCAGCATGACGGTGTGATGATCTCTGTGTTTCATTTGTCTTTAAAGATAAAGACCAGTTATGGTCATGCGATTGCATGGTGAAAGAAACGTTGCGGAATCGATCAGAAAAGGTTGATCATCTAGCATATAAGTATTGGTGTGTACTGCAAGGTTCTGGAATCATCAAAATGATAAGAAATTTGGCCCAGTCTTCGTAAAGTTACAAGCACTGTACACAGAAAGATGTATATGGGACTACGCACACGTGCGTGACACGTGCGTTTATCTCTCACAGTCCAATAGATAAACTCATTTACCAAATATATGAATTAGTAGGCGGTTTCCCGGCAAATTTGTTATCATCATGTATTAGTCAAAACATATTCTTTCACATGATTGGAAATAAGAGCTTCCATTTCATTTTTTTAAATTGGGGCGCTTCCAATACTGGTCTTTACCTTTAACTTGTAATTTGTATCCAGCTGATAAGGCAGGAAAGATATCATGAAATCTATCTTTTCTATAAGAGGCCTATGTTTTTTTTTCTGTTAGCGACATAGAATAAGATTGCTGTTTTGTGCACCATACGTGGTTGCACCTGTAATGGCCAATAGAAAAACGAATGCACACTTGATGGTAATTATATTAATACTCATAATAATGATACTACTACTACTACTACTACTACTACTAATAATAATAATAATAATAATAATAATGAAAATACTAATAATACTGGTAATATTAATCATCATCAACATCACGACACCTCCACATGCTCCCGAGTGTTTCATGACTTCACCCTGAAAAAATGTCAGTGCAAGCAGTGAAGTGAATTATATCCCGTCTTTCATTTCATTTTCCAGGGAAAATCGATTTTAGATTTAATCACATTTATGATGAAAATGACACTTTTCAAGTAATACATGGCCTTTGAGGACGTAACTATCAAATTATTCAATTTAAAAAAAGAAATTGGAATTCTGCTTTCTCGTTGTTTTCACTTTCTTTACTTGCGAACCGGCTTTCGTATATTGAAAATATGATATACTTCATCTTTTGTAAAGTTTTTGGGGGGATCAGAAAACGAAGATGGACAACTTTATCACCACGATTCCTGGTGTATAATGTCATCTAGTTTAGCATGATGAGCATGTGATTCTGTTTAACTCTTATCCTGCCACAGGGCTTATCCCCCCCCCCCCCCCAGTGCCAGATTTATAACGAGATAATCGGATTAACGCGATGGTACTAACAATAGCGCGTGCAAAACACTAGGCACAGTCCAATGGGCATGAACAATAACTGCTATTAAATGCGTGCTAGCATGCAAGAAGCAGAGTAACAATAGCGTGCATGCAGCCTCATGGCAGGCTATGAGTTAACATTATTTAACTTGACTCTCCCTTTCTCTCTCATCTATCTTCTCGTTATTACCACTCCCCACCCAGGTGGAATAGTGTGTGTGTGTGTGGGGGGGGGGGGGGGGGTCATGAACGTACGAATGCTTTCAACTCTAATGGTGTGTATACTGACCCAGCTTTGCAACAATTGCAACAACAAAAATTGATGTTTTGAGCAGCAACTGCTTTCGACAATGATAGCAATATATATGAATTAATCTTATCATTCTCTTTATTAAAGGTATTGTTTAACAATGTTCCGAGTTTTACAAATCTGAGATGCATGGCCCTACGTGTTATCAGTGTAATGTGATATGGTGTTAAATTGAAGCCCTAAAAAGATTGCGCTTCAAAATGATCATGAAGTGCTTCACGAGATAATCGGATTAACGCGATGGTACTAACAATAGCGCGTGCAAAACACTAGGCACAGTCCAATTGGCATGAACAATAACTGCTATTACAAATGCGTGCTAGCATGCAAGAAGCAGAGTAACAATAGCGTGCATGCAGCCTCATGGCAGGCTATGAGTTAACATTATTTAACTTGACTCTCCCTTTCTCTCTCATCTATCTTCTCGTTATTACCACTCCCTACCCAGGTGGAATAGTGTGTGTGTGTGGGGGGGGGGGGGGGGGGGTCATGAACGTACGAATGCTTTCAACTCTAATGGTGTGTATACTGACCCAGCTTTGCAACAATTGCAACAACAAAAATTGATGTTTTGAGCAGCAACTGCTTTCGACAATGATAGCAATATATATGAATTAATCTTATCATTCTCTTTATTAAAGGTATTGTTTAACAATGTTCCGAGTTTTACAAATCTGAGATGCATGGCCCTACGTGTTATCAGTGTAATGTGATATGGTGTTAAATTGAAGCCCTAAAAAGATTGCGCTTCAAAATGATCATGAAGTGCTTCAAGAAAGTAAACTCCATGAGTGACCGGTTTTACAATACTCATTTTCTACAATAGACTGCAGTGTTATTAAAAACAGTTCAAAAACGTTGCCGGAAAAACGGTTTCCGAAACTTCGAATTCTAATCATAAATATCTTGATAATCAAACATGAGAATGGCTTGTAAAAGTCATGGGATTCATTTCTGCCCTAAATGCTTATAATTATGATTGCAGCATGAGCTAAATCCTGGGTTTTTTTTCAGAATCGAAGGCAAAGTTTATACCCAATGCCTTTAATTCTAAATTTTAATTTATTTTTTTATGAAGAGCAAATTTACGATGTTTTGTGAAGTGAGAGTGGTCTTTCCCCCGCAGTTGGTTGTTAGAGCATTGAAACTGAAACAACAATTATAGCATTGACAGTTCGTACTTTGACTTATAATCATTATGATATGGGATTCCCTGGTTTGTAAAGGGCATGCTTTCGTTATCGCTTTGGACTAAACGGGACTGAACGAAATGATAAACCAAACTTTTAGAGTTCAGAGTCTAAAGCTATTTTCGAAAATGTGAGCGAGATAAGAAGCGAGGGGTAGAGTGACTCACCGAAGATGTATTTAATGTTCCTTATTTCAATAAAGATAAAGATGACACCTTTATAGTTAACGGTAGAAGGGTAATGAACTCGAAGGGCTTGTAGGGTATAGGGTAACCGTGTCATAAAGCTCTTGCAAAAACATAAGGAAACTAATAAATACCAAATTAAATCATAGCATGAAATACGTGATTCGGGAAATTGAGTATTGATGAACAAGTTGATACCCGTATAAATGTACATCTTTGAGTGAAATATAAGTGGATAATAAATGAAATATAAGTGGATATGTTTACATATAGATAAACCTGATAATGTAATACAAAGGTCTATAATATCATAAAGCCAGGTAATGGACATTTTGATAAAATTATACTTCGTTTTCGACTTTGTGTTTGATATCTTTAAAGAAATGATTCGTCATTAAATACTGTTCTTGGAAGAAGAAAATGATGTCCCGACAGAACAAAAGTGTATGTTGAATATAAGCCTATGATGGAAAAAGAAGAAAAGAAAAGAAAAACTTCATTTTGGGATATAGAAAGACAGAGGAAGTAAAAGAGAGAGAGAGAGAGGGGGGGGATAGAGAAAGAGAGACAAAGAGATTTGAAAACTCGCAGTATGGCGAAGTCTACTGTTATTTGGAAAGGTAAAATGAGACAGTATTATATAATACAAAATTCATTGAAGAAACACAGAGAGGAGAGAAAGACAGGTAGATCCTTTGAATAAAGGAAAATGAAATACAAATATCAACTGTTTCATAAAAAAATATGTAGGTGAAAAGGGACCCACGTGTATAAACCATGCATAACGCGAGCATGTCATGACATTGCGTGAGCTTTAAAAAATATGAATTGGGCGGGTGGGTGTGCAGAGCCAACCATCCCTGGTAAATTATGTGTTAATGACTTCCCGTACGTACGTATTAACGGCAAACACTTTCACTTCGTAAGTGGCTAATATCTGTTCGCATTAAAGAGAAAGTGGAGTTCTGGGAAGAGGTGAAAAATAATTTGTGAGCGTTATCATTCATATTATGCAAGTGTGGAAGAACATCAGATAAGACATGTTCCCTGAAAAGCATGGCTCACCAAAATGTCTTCATATTCTAAATATGTCATGTAACATCGTAAAAATCCAGGGTAGGATTTTAACGCCACGTGTTCGTTTAGTCCCATATACATCTTTCTGTGTACAGTGTTTGTAACTTTACCAATACGTGGCCAAATTGTTATCATTTTGATGATTCCAGAACCTTGCAATACACACAAATTCTTATATGCTAGATGATCAACCTTTTCTGGTCGATTCCACACCGTTTCTTTCACAATGCAATCGCATGACCATAACTGGTCTTTATCTTTAATATCTGCTCGCATTGAAAATCAATCTGCATTCTGCACTCGTTACTTATCTTCGTGGGCATTTTTGAAGAAGCCGTGCTCAAAATGGTCCCTCCCTTGTCATTCACGTGTTCGTATTTTCTTTCCTTGTTATATTTTGTTATCACATGATTTACTGACGCATATTCCTAGATTTAAGTTTTTAACAAACATTTCCGCATTTTAATTGGTTTTCTTTTAAGATGTTCCCACGATAGGTTTATTCGTATGTGTTATGTCTTTGAGTACATTTATGAAATTCACTTCATAGTGATTATCCTGTACAAGGCATTTTATGGAAAATGTAGTAATTACACGAATATATTTGTACCCATTCATGAGCCGTTTCACCCTATCTTTGGACGGAGGGTTTGGCAAGGGGTGGGCGGGGGCTATTTCGGAAAAAAAATGTATTGGTTTACAAGAGAGGGCAGAGGCCGGTTGCCGCCCCCTCTTCCCACTCTCAACCAATCTAGTTTGCAGGCACAAAACCCATGAGTCGCTATGCGTAACATTGGCTGCACTGTAATAGTAGTAGTAGTAGTAGTAGTAGTAGTAGAATGACTAAGCTGACAGCATACTGCGTAGGCTACGTACTTTAGTTAGGCAGTTCTGTGTAGTAGGTCCATGCAGAGACTGACAGAGCTAGGCTCTGCTCAAGGTTTTAGGAAATGTGATAAAGCGTTAAATCAGAGTATATGCTTGCAGTCTACTAACCAATCCGTCACAGAGTCTTCATCATCTTCTCATCTGTATACACTGTCAATTACATCATTGTTACGTCATAATTGAACGGAATAAAATCATTGCAATATAGAATTGTTGTGAGGTCCACGCGAGTTACACAATCATTATCAAAAAAGTTATCATCATCGGGAAATTGCGAAAAATGAAATTACAATACATAGCTGGGACGTCGATACGCAAATCTCTATGGAAAATGACGTCATTATAGAGCACACGATAAGTTCAGCTGGATATAGAATGTCATAAACGGAAAGACCATGCAATGCTATTTCCGGAGACAGTAAGATCAACGTGTACACTGCCCTCAGGTGGCGTAGCCAGGCAGTGATGCCTCTCAAGGGGCAAATAATTTTGGATAATATTTATATATTGATATATAAATTTCTTTTCTTCATTCATTCATTTATCAATTAATTTATGTATTCATTTAATTTGTAATGTATGAGTAGATTTAGAATATGGAATACTTGTCAAGACAGAAAAGAAATATCCGTAATGAGTTTCTTTCTGAAATTCTGGGCATATTACCGATTCCCCTTAGGGCTGTAAAATTCCTGTATAGTTTTGGCGAGCTCTCAGCATCTTTTCTTCAGATTTCGTTGATTTGTTTTATGATACCTATCAAGATACTAGCAATCATAAGATTCTTGGAAGATTTGTTCCCTTCTCAAATGAAATATTTAAAAAATGAGAGGAGAATATTAGTTAAGATATCTCTCATGGGACGTTAAATTCCCAAAACGTCGACGCTTTCCATGCACATTCGTGTAAAACCTATGAGGGATGTGTGTACGAAAATCATACTTCATCTACCAACGATACGCATAGATTGTTGTGCGCAGAGCCGTGGGGTGGATGAGCCCTTCTGTAGGGTAGAGCTATTTCCCATTTCAACTTTATTCCAATAATGCAAATCATATAATAAATTCATATATAAAATATTGACAGTTACATTAAAATCCATACATAGAGAAATGGAATGATAAAGTTCACGTGTCAATAAAGGCATTGTTTAACAATAATCCGGTTTGTCAAATCTGAGATGCATGGCCTTACGTCTTATCAGTGTCTGTGATATGGTGTTATATTGAAGCCCTAAACAAATTCCGGTTCAAAATGATCATGAAGTGCTTCAAAAAAGTAAAAATCTTTGAGTGACCGGTTTTACCATATACATTTGTACTTATTTTCGCCAATAGACTGTAGTGTTGTAAAAACCGTTGGAAAAACGGTTTTCGAAATTAAGAAGTCCACTAAATCTTGATAATCAAACATGCGATTGGCATGTTAAAGTCATGGGATTCATTTCTGACTTAAAGGTTCATGATGATGATAGCAGCATGAGCTAAATCCAGGATTTTGTTTAAAATCAGAGGCAAAGTTACCCAATACCTTTTACTAATCCACGTGTCAAGGTATTTAAAGAACAAAAGCAGATGCGGAAATAATAATTTAAACACATTTAATGATCTGTCGTTGACTACGTCCAGTAGAGCCATGATCTGGCATTCCTTTCAGATATTTACACAAATTTCACGAAAACCCAGGATGGAATATCACATTACCCCGTGTTTCTTTAGATACAGGGAGAAAAATATGAGGCTATATCATATTTAAACACCTTTCTTGCCACACTGCGAAAAAGTTGGGCAATATTTTGCAACACATTGCCCAACGTTGTGCCAATAGTCAACCCAACCATCTATTGGGCAATGTTTTGTAATTGTGTTGTATTTTTCCAAACAGCTGGTCCAGATTTTCCCAACAAGTGGGCTACCGTAGTCGGGCAATTCTCGCTACCCCAAATAGCGATTCTGCCGAGATCCGGGGAAAATCCTGAAAACGCGCATTGCATTATGGGATAGCTTTTCGACATTACAGCTTCCTGTGCAGGCGCTATACCGTGTGTCTCAAAAAAAACGTAACACTTTTGAAATGGTTGCCAAATTGAGCATATATAATTTTATGAAAAAATGTCTATATGTATGGAAAGCTAAAGGACCAACCTTTCATATGATATGAAAAAATTAAAAAAAAATCATGCTTCGATGGACAGTGTTCACTTAAGTTAGAGGTATGAAAATGGGCCTGCGCAGGATTTTTCCTTCCAATTTTGGACAGGTAAATTACTTGTAACTTACAAAATAAGGTCGATATGAGATATTCATGATCGATGGATCAAAAGGATATTTTGAATCAAAAGGATATTTTGAATACCTCGAATTCTGGTATTTTCAATGCATAATGAATGATGTACTTAGCTATTACATGTTTGGGTCATTCATAAAACCTGAATAAAATGTGATTGATGATCCACCAAACTTACGGAAGAAAACTGATAAAGAAAAGGCAAGGGGTAGGTGATGGGATGGGAAAAGGTTGTGGGGGGGAGGAGAGTGGGTTGCATAATGTCAATTATGATTTTGAATACGGTATTTCAATTTAACATTTTCCCATTCTTCCTTCATCCTGTTCACATCTACCAGATCAATGATACAATAAGATGGGAGTGGAAGTTGGTGTGTGTGTGTGTGTGTGTGTGTGGCAGGGGTGGTGTTTGGGGATTGATAAATGACAGAGAGAAAGGACTGGTATTCAAAACATCCTTTTAACTCTTAATCCATCGATCATGAATATCTCATATCAAACTTATTTTGTATGCTAAAAGTAACTTACCTGTCCAAAATTGGAAGGAAAAATCCTGCGCAGGCCCATTTTCATACCTCTAACTTAAGTGAACACTGTTCATCGAAGCATGATTTTTTTTTCAATTTTTTCATATCATATGAAAGGTTGGTCCTTTAGCTTTCCATACATATCAACATTTTTTCATAAAATTATATATGCTCAATTTGGCAACCATTTCAAAAGTGTTACGTTTTTTTTGAGACACACGGTATTACTAGGCGCGATAGCGCAAACGTAAAACGCCGTCGCCACACAACGTGTATGCACCGAATATGTCGTCTGCTCGGTCTTGTTTTTTTTTCGCAAATATTTCAACGTTTATTTGAACATTTCATTCGTTGTTTTTTGCGTCTTTTGACATCAGTGACGATGGTTTTCTTTTGTGAGGCTGCACAGTGCTGGGCTCATGATTCCAAGCGTAAGAACCCTGATTTTAGCGTGCGTGAAAACTCTGCACAGCGAACACAGGCGCTAGCGCCAGCGGGATGGGACTCTATACCGGAAGTTGTAGTGACCTCGTCTCGCGAATTTCGAGATTTTCGTACCTATTTAGGGTAGCGAGAATTAAAGGGTCATATCTTTGCCCAAATTTTGGTCAAAATACGAAACGATTATGCGCGTGTGAAGTAGGGTACTTACGTTTACCAATACCACTGCGCAAACTATTGCCCAATAGATGGTTGGGTTGACTATTGGCACAACGATGGGCATAGTGCTGGAAAAATATTGCCCAACCTTTTCACAGTGCAATGTCTTCTTTGCTACCATAACTGCACGTACTTGTCAAAAGAGAGTTTGTGAATGTAGACTAGCTACCCATGGTCCGGAGCTTATATCATTTGCCTAGAGAAGGTACATTTATCATACAGTGCGTCCCAGAAAAAACGAAACCGAGAAGTATCGATGTTCTATCATACCTTAATTACAACTATAATTAATGAATGATACATATTTGGAAAGCGTAGAGTCTCCTCTTTCATGTGATGCTACTCAGATGATGCACATTTCACGCATGAGTGATTAAAAGAAATTTGAAGGAAGGAAACCAAAAAGACATTTGGCGGGCGGTATCTGAATTTCGAAGAAAAATTCACATATCTAAAAAGTTGAGTTTCTGCCCTTTCATAATACACCTCAATCAGGAAAAATGAGCGAGGAATGACAAAGTTCTATTTGTTTAAAGTAGTGCTTGCATTTCCATAATTTTATTAAACGAATTCGTTTTCACTGATTGCCTGCCGTATCAATAAACGAAATTAACAAAAGACTTAACTCCGTTTCGTTGACAATCAGCCGTAGACGAGAGTCTTCATGCATGGCTGATTGTCAACGAAACGGAGTTAAGTCTTTTGTCAAATCTGCTTTTTGCTACGGCAGGCACCCAGTGAAAACGAATTCGTTTGTTAAAATTATGAAAATGTAAGGGCTACTTTAAACAAACAGAACTTTGTTATTCCTCGCTCATTTTTCATGATTGAGGTGTCATATGAAAGGGCAGAAACTCAACTTTCTAGAAATGTGAATTTGTCTTCGAAATTCAGATACCGCCCGCCAAATGTCTAATTGGTTTCCTTCCTTCAGATTGCTTTTAATCACTCATGCGTGAAATATGCATCATCTGAGGAGCATCACATGAAAGAGGAGACTCTAAGCTTTCCAAGTATGTATCATTCATTAATTATAGTTGTGATTAAGGTATGATAGAACATCGATACTTCTCGGTTTCGTTTTTTCTGGGACGCACTGTATAGATTAATGTAAATGGACGAACATCTAGCTGTTTTTGTGTGAATCTCGATTAACTTTTATATGGCTTATGTAGCATTGAGGAAATACGTCAGTCCTTAACCCTGTTTTATCGACCCCCCCCCCCCCCTGAAATAAATGTAGGGTTTCTTACTTTCTATACATAGGAATATTTTTACTTGCATTGCTATTCATCGCCATATTATAACACACATGCGCACACCTTCTGCGCACGCAAGCGTGATATTTCAACATTATTGTGATGGTGTTTTTGTAAAAGAGGACAAAATATTATGACCTAAAGTCCAAAATTGACTTGTACAAGGAAAGTGTTTTCCAAAACATAGTTCAGAAAAATAAAAATATTTTGTATACCCTCGATCAGATGATCTATATGTGGTTGAGGCATTTTTATCTGTTTTAAGAAGAGCAAATTGTGGAGTATCATGATAAAGAGGTTTAGGCGGGCAGAAAAAGGAAGAAAGAGGGGACAGAAAACTATGAATTATTATTTTTGGCCAGGGGTGGGGGTATGGCCCGCTAGCCCCCCCCCCCCCCCCCCCTGGAACCACGCCTGGTAGTAGTAGTGGTGGTAGTAGTAGTAGTACTAGTAGTGGTAGTAGTAGTAGTAGTAGTAGTAGTAGTAGTAGTAGTAGTGGTAGTAGTAATAGTAGTAGTAGTAGTATTAGCAGTAGTAGTAGTAGTAGCAGTAGTAGTAGTAGCAGTAGTAGTAGTAGTAGTAGAAGTAGCACCATCATAATATCATCAAAATCATTTGTATTACAATTAAAACGTCTTTCTCTCTATCTCCCTTCTTTGTTCCCTTCCCTTGCTCTTTGATGATTCCTTTCATTAACGTCCAAACTCTCTCTCTCTCTCTCTCTCATCTTCTCTCCCCCTCTCTATCTCTCTCCTCTCCTATCGCCCCTCCCCCCCCCCCCTGTTCTCACCCTCGCTTCATTCATAATCATATATATATTTGGTGACATTTTATCCAAAAGAGGGAGAGAGAGAGAGAAGAGACTGGAATGCGTTAGCAAACACCCAACTGACAGGGATATCTTGGCATAGTCAATAACTGCGGAAGGTGTTTTCCTGTAACCATATTGACATAGCAATAACACAGGTATATTCCATCGCTAACTTTTCACTTACATTTTGCCTTTTTCATTTTTCTTATATTGAAATGACTAGTTTTTGGCGCGGGTGCGGTTGTGTATACTCAGAAATATCTCAGGCTGAATTAAACGGTGCACCTATAGTTTTCTTGTTCTTCTTCTAATTTCTTCTTCTTCTTCTTCACCTTCCTCTTAATATACTTCTCCTTCTACTCCCTTTTTCCCCCTTCTTCTTCTTCATTTGTTTAATTTTCTTTGTTTTCTTCTTCTGCTTCTTCATCTTCTTCTCCTCCTTCTCCTCCTCCTCCCCCTTCTCCTCTTCATCCTCCTCCCTCTTCTTCTTCTTCTTCTTCCTCCTCATCCTCTTCTTCTTCTTCTTCTACTACTTCTTCTTCTTCTTCTCCTTCTCCTTCTTCTTCTCCTTCTCCTTCCCTTCTTCTTCTTCTTCTTCTTCTTCTTCGTCTTCTTCTTCTTCTTCTTCTTCTTCTTCTTCTTCTTCTTCTTCTTCTTCTTCTTCTTCTTCTTCTTCTTCTTCTTCTTCTTCTTCTTCTTCCTCCTCCTCCTCCTCCTCCTCCTCCTCGTTGGTGTATTATGTATTCTTCTACTTCATCCTACTCCCCCTCTTCCTTTTATTCTTTCTTCTTCTTCTATCGTTTGCTTTGTTTGCTGCTCGATGGATCCTCCTATGTCACGTAACTATATTTCCCGGAGGCAATGGCAATTAATTCCCATCTAATCAGATTTTGCTAACCAATAGCTAAAATAATTAATTAACGAATATGTTATTCATATTCCATTTTCAATATGTAATGATTGCTCTAAACACGTTGAAAATATCATTAAAGGTAAAGACCAGTAATGGTCATGCGATTGCATTGTGAAAGAAACGTTGTGGAATCGATCAGAAAAGGTTGATCATCTAGCATCTAGCATCTGCAAGGTTCTGGAATCATCAAAATGATAAGAAATTTGGCCCATTCTTCGTAAAGTTACAAGCACTATACACAAAAAGATGTATATGGGACTACCCTATATCTCTCACACGACCATGAGATATACAAATTTACCAAATATATGAATTAGTAGGCGGTTTCCCGGCTAATTTTTTATCATTATGTATTTTAATAGTCAAAACATATTCTTTCACATGATTGGTAATGAGAGCTTCCATTTCATTTTTTGAAATTGGGGCGTTACCAATACTGGTCTTTACCTTTAAGTAGTTCCCCATTTTCATTCCTACCGTATGTTCACGCTCTATACAGTCATACAATCATCCGTCTTCCCAGTTCTTTTAAAATTAAAAAATATGTATTTCTAAGGATTTTGGGAATTTCTTGGTTTAGCAAACACAATCGTTTCTTAATTTGAACATTGAACTTAGAAAACAAACACGGATCCGTGGTAGTAGGTCCATGGTTAGATTGAGATCAGGCAGAGAAGAAGAAGGCAAATATTTGTTACTAAAAAAACACTCCAAAGGTCGAATAGAAATCAGTATCGAAACAACGCACGTGTACCACGCATAGCCTCGATTAAAGAGAAAGTTTCGTTTTGGGAAATAATTTACAGTGCATGCGACTTTTAGCAAATCTGGGCCAAGTTCGAAAAGATTATTTTTAAAAAATTAATTGAAAAAAACTGGGCCAAGTTCTTATAATGTTAATGATTCCGAAACCAAACAGTATACATCAATCATTACGTGCAACATGATATTTTTTTTCCCGATCGCTTCCACTCAGTTTCTTCCTCAATGCAATCCAATGACCAGATCTCAACTTTATTTGTAACCATCCCCTTTTGCTACTTTCATCCTGCTTTCGTTTAAATTGTCTTTGGATGCTTCACCTTTTTAACTGTTAAATGTATTTATCAACTATGTTCTTAGCCAGCAGGTAGCGAGCTTGGCATACCACGCTAAAGACATTTTTGTTTCTTCTTGGAAATCTGTAATTCGTTCATAAAAAAATGGGCTTTATAAAGTTAGGCCTTTGTGCCTGTTGTAGAAGTGTATGAGTATAATGTTAGGATAGAGCTGCAGAAAGCAGCACTTATTTTAAAGTTCCATTTCAATAAAAACAAAATTAAAAACAACTATTTGGGGTTTATTTACGCTCTTCTTATTACCTAAGCAATTGCGAGGTACCATTTACATCTGGGTGGAGAGTGGCAAATGTGGATTAATGTCTTGTTAAAGGACGTTTGTGCAGGGCCGAGATTCGAACCCTCCACTTTTGGAAGTCAAGTGGTAGAACCACTATACCACGACGACACCGCCATTTTCATATTCCGTTCTTGATCATTGTAAAAGATCAATAGTATTTTGGCTTTCTCTTCATGATTTGTTCCGATCTAAGGCTACATGTTACAGCCATCGGTCCGCAAGAGCGACACGGACCGTCCCGCCGGCCCTGGGGATTTATCAGACTGACAACACATGAGGCCGACATGAAATTTATTTAAACAATAATAATTCATAATTTTCGGTCCCCTCTTCCTTCCTGTTTCGGCCCGCCTCAACTTTTTTGATGTATGATATTTTTGGTCTTAAATGAAATAGATGAGAATTTGAAATTCTTTAGACAATAGTGCTATCAAAATTGTCCATCCATCATAAATGATCCATTATAACCGATTTATCACACTGTTTACTTCATTAGGCCTACGCCAATTCACCAATTCATCATCAACAGGGGCGTAAAAGGGCGTATCTTCCCAATTAAAATTACTTTTTATTGCTTTAAAAAATAAGAGCGCCCCCAAAGCATCGTAATTAATGATTTGAGGTAGTTTGGACTTAAATTTGGCATGATACATTTGTATAGCAGTTAATGGTTAGTTAATGTTGTTCATGTTTCATATTCGATGGCCCCTATTATTATTATCATTATCATCATCATCATTATCATAACTATTCATTGCGCTTTCATAAATCCCACGTGGCTTGCGTTTGTCCCACATTATTTGCATGTCACGAACTTAAATAAAGTCTTATGTTAAAATACATTAATCAAACCCTCGCCTCCTCCCCCATGTGTGAATTGATTAATCGTAAAGAACAATTAAACATATTCTTTTCCGCATAACACCCCCATTGCAGAATTTCATGCGCGATGTATATTAATGGCAGATCCAGGATTTTCTGGCAAGGGCGGGGGTTGGACAGGAGTCCAAAAACTCTACCCATTTCCTAAAATGCAAGTAAGCATAGGGAGAAAGAAAGGAGAAGGAAAGGAGAAGAAGAAGAAGAAGAAGAAGAAGAAGAAGAAGAAGAAGAAGAAGAAGAAGAAGAAGAAAAGTCACCAACCATCTTCCTCAAAGTCCGAGTCAAGTATATGGTCTGTACTAGTTTGGCCAGGAGAGATTAGACCACCCATCAAAGTTACTGACAGGTGGCTATCTCATCATTAATTTTTTTTTAAAGAGGATCATGGGGACCAACGGGCGCCGCTTTGGTATTGTTTCTATATAGAGGGAGCAAGTAGCTACATTTGTACAAGTAGTACAATGTGGCTTAAAGGCACACTGCCATACTTGTAGCTACGTGCTCCCTCTACATAGAAAACTTCCCCAATCGGTGCCTGTTGATCCCCCATGATCCTCTTTTTCTTATGTTAAATGAGAGCTGAGTTGAGATAGCCACCTGTCACAGTGACCTCGATGACTCTCTGTGTGGTCTAATCCCTTCTTGCCCAGTAGTGGTGACGGTCTTTAAAAGGTTTGCTTATACACTGCTACCACGATGTTACAGAGGGACCTGTAAATTGTAGACACGTTTCACTACTATACGTGACTGTGAGGTTGTATTTAAATTGAGTTTTTTGTGAAAACATGTTGTCACAGAAATACACACATAATACATGTATATATAAGTTTTGTAGACTTTTTTTTTGTAATGACGTACAACTATGAATATTTCGTGACGATAATACTATAATGCCTAGTTGTAGGATTTCGCCAACACTTTATATCGTCGCTGATTTTACGAACCGGCATACGAAGCGTTTTTCGTGTCAATTTTCGATTTTAATATTTTTACATATTCTGAATGATATTACCATGATCAACCTTTCTGCAAAATTTTAGGTCATAAAACGCTTTAATTAAAAAGTTATTCGATTTTATAAAATGTGTGCCCTTTGTATGCCAGTTCGTAAAGCTCGAGTTAACGCGCGAAAAGGAATTTGTTGATTTTACGAACCGGCACGCCTAGCTATAACTAGTCTGCTAGCAGAACAGGATTCACCGAAATCTGATGCTTAAACTTCGAGTCTGCTTGGAACTGGTAAGTTGAGGTTTATTTTGTTCTCGATTCAATGAAAATGTATGCACGTCGTGATTGAGTTATCTATAAAATTGTAAATAAACCTCTCCTAAATTGGTGATTACCCTATGATTATTTCCTCTTTCGTAAACCCAGTCCCACATGTAGCGGGTTATGTTAGTGTACCAGTGTATCAAAGCACGTGCATGCAAACAATTTAGAAATGTTTCGCTCGGGGTTTCGCTCAATGAACGGGACCCATTAAATTAGATTCTGGGGTTATCGTATTAACAACAGACCCAGTTTATTTGCTACCAACCTTTTGGCTACAGTATATGTTTAGAACTTAAAGTAATGTGATGTGGCAAACCTTGCATAATTTCAGAGATGGGTTCTGTATCTGTTGCTGTAGAAATATACCACTGGCACTAGTGACTAGTCTAGTGAGTAGTGAGTACACTGCATCAACATCTACCAAAGATCACCATCACATTTACCTTTACTTTAGTTTCAAATTCACTTGAGACCTGCATAATTTGGTCATATATGTAAGTCTTTTCTTTGCATCCTTATAATTATAAGTGGTTTTAGGTATGACCATATTTTGTCAAAGTGCAGATCTTCTGTAATAAAGTCTAGAATCTACGTCTATGCTCGTACTCATCAAAAGCTGTTTCACTTTCAGCAACTAAACAAGGATATTGTGGTGTGTTGTCTCTCATAGTGGTCATGATTAATTAGTGCAGAGTGAAAGAAATGACTTGAAACAATATAATTCAACAGTCTGACTGGGTCTAAACTTTAGTGCACTAAAATTATTGTACATGTAGAACCACATGCCTTCACCAGGTCAGGTCTAGCACTTGGTAGGTTTGCCAGTGTTAGAGATATGATTATCAAATATCAGGTTTTATTTTCTTTATAAACTATTGCTATTATAAATACCTATATTCAATCATTAGATGGAGTTTATCCAGGATAGCCTTGTCCCGTAGAACAGGGACAAATCTACTAACTTGACTGATATGGAAAGGAGAAAGAATTCGGTACCAAGGAGAGGCACTTCGGTGAAAATGAAATGGGGCAGCAGGTGGTGGCGGGGAAAATGTTGGCAGTGTCGGAACCTGGACTTGTACACACCATGGATATGGGAGACATCCCATTAGCTGAGCTTGGTTAGTAATACATTTTTCTATTCAGATACTTTCTTCTCGTAAATGCACATCATCCAAATTACTTTCTAAAAAGGCTGTTAACAAAACTGAGTACATCTCATAGTTTTCAGTTGGGTACTAGTAGTGTGTGAAATAGATTAGTTGATATGCTTTTTAAAAATTGGGAGTATGTTGAGAGGCTACAATCCTTACACTGAGTTGAATTAAAGCAACTCACTATTGTTTTTTATTGGAGATTTTGGGAACACAATTGCGGTCCCTTTGACCCCGAAGTGGGAGGGGGGGGGGGGGGGGCGGTACCAGCCAGATTTTAAAAAAATAAATTATTAGGTGTGTTTATCTCCAAAGTAACTTTAGTTTATTAGTTTCTGGGTATAGTGATATTTAAGCAAACATTAGAATATGTTTATGGTGTAGAATGCTTCCAATGCAGTCCATTAATGTATCTCATTATTTCTGTTTCATTCTGAATAATCAAATGCAAATATCATATGTATTGCTTTGCAGTGATTCAGATACGTTCACGCCCAATGACCGATGACTAAGTTTGACTGCCTACGGACTGACAGCCTAAAAATGCTCCTACCAGAGTTGAAATGCCCATCAGAGGTCCAGCAAGGATGTAATGTCCCATACATTGACCCCTTTTGATTGAAGACCAGCCAACTTAAAGCTCACAGATTGGTGGTTAGTTATTCCTCATTCTTTTTTTTTTGTAGCTAACGAAGATATACATTTAGCCTATGTTAATGTAACTAGATACATGTACGTGTATCATACTGAGTATTTTAATTGGTTTTGAAGTTTGACATACATACCTGAAAATAAATGAAATTACCACCTTCCAGTATAATTTTATGACAGATATCATTGTCCTAAAGAATGGTAAGTTTTTGTAATATGAATCATGCAATTTTCATATTCCAGTTAAAGAAAAGTTTTAGTTTTGGGTAATATTCATTACACCAACTAGTATATTTTAAGCATATATTTATATGTACATGTTTGTGAATACAGTCAAACCTGTCTACAGCGACCGCCCAAGGGAAACACAAAAAGTGGTCTTTGTAGACAGGTGGTCTTTGTAGACAGGTTCCTTTAGTACATGTTTCAATGAGAAACCATTTTCAAGGGAAACAAAAAATGTGGTCCTTGTAGACAGGTGGTCTTTGTAGACAGGTGGTCACTAAAGCAGGTTTGACTGTGTCTGGATTTTATTCTGAAACTATGAATTGTGATCAAACAACATTCACAAGTGATTAGAATATTGTGATAAGAACTTAGCAAGTGGTTAGGTAAAAATAAGTTTAAAGAATTACCAGATGTATCTTTCTTTAAATTCTCTGTTGACATTCATGTCGAATCTGCTTGCAAAGTGAATATGGATTAATGTTATCAAATTATTAATTGTTGTATAACTGCCTTTCAGTTTTTATTCACAATTTATTATACATGTATTTGGATTCTGGGTAAGCCTGATATGAAGTTGTTGTTTTGTTTTGTTTTTGGTCGCTATACACATGTACCTACTCCAGCATACATGTATTTATCTGTATATAGTATTCCATGATATTTTCTTGTTTCATTTTAAAATTCCTCTGTTGTATTTTTATGCTCCCAATCAAATGAAATAAATGAATGATATCATTTGTTTTTATTTCCAGTGATTCAAATGGCCCCAGTTCTACAAAACGGATAGCCCACAGTTTGCTGACAGCCCACACACTGACTCCTATCAGAACAATGGTCCACAAATAATTGCTCAACAAATTGAGAGCCAAGGGATCCCAAACCCATGGACAACGGGTCACTGGTTTTTAGGTAAGTTACATGTTTACACCTCCTGAATGCAACTATTGAGTGATATTTAAAAAGTGTCCTTCTATTAAGTTTTTTTTGCAGGGGATGTCTATTTTTATTACCTTTGGTTAGTGTACAGTGCAACTTAGAGAAATTAGCTTAGGAAATGCAATTTATGCATTAACTTTGACTGCACTTTCTAAGTTTGTTGAATCATGATGTATGTGTTTACGACAACTTCAACACATTTTGTTGATTTCATTAGAATATATTTTTGTAAAAAATATCCGTTTGTGGCTTCTACAACCTCATATTCAGTAATTTAGACCAAAGCAAGATTTATTAAATTCAATGAACCATCCAAATAAATAAACAAAGACTGATGAGGAATATTGCATATGTGATATTCTTTTCTAAACTGCTCCCAAACTGTGTTGCTCTCTGTGTTAAAGTTCTCAGACCTGGTGAGGACATCACAAAGGCAGAATGAAACAGAACCCATGGAGTTGGATACAGACTTTGAGTACACAAAAGTGGAATCTGACACAGAAAACTTCCTGTTAGCTGCTGTTGGTCAGTAATAGCACAGCAGATGTTTCACCTGTTATATTGGAATTTGTATTCATGTAATTTGAATCATAACCATTCAAATTATATACATCTATATATATATATTACATAATTATTTTAATTTCTCCAAGGTTTACAAGTAAAAGATATATTAGTAATGTTCAAAATAACATTGTTATTTACACTTGGTTATTCCAAACCAACTTAACTAGTACTCATGCTACAACATCCTAACATATAGTATGACTTTAACAGAAAATTACATTACCTTCTTCGTGTTTATTTTGTAGCCTTCATTTGCAAGCCTCCACCAGGATCTTGAACTGTAATAGGTTTATTGTCATTTAAATTTAACAACTTAATAAAATAACAAGTAATCATGCTACAACATTGTATAATACATGATAATTTAAAGAGGTTTCCTGGGTGGGGGCCAATTGAAGAGCTAAAGGAGAAAATCATAGGAAGGAAGATGGTGTATTCTGAGATTTGACTTTATCATCTACTGAGGAAATTACAAGCTTTAGATTGAGGGCCACTACCTTTATTAGTTGGACATACATTTTGTTAGATTTACATTGTTTAATGCTTTCAGTTTCATACAGTAACTCTTCTGTTGGTGGATCTTTTCTGATGGGGGCCGAAGTGTTCATTTGTGAAATGGCTTTCATTGACAAATTTTAAAGGGATTCAAATGTATTGTTGAAGAATGCGTTGTTGACATAATATGTATATAGTGGGCTTGCAAACTTCTAATCATCAATTGTCTTTCAAGTGACTGATCTACACCAATATTTCATTGGGGAGCAATAAACCCATGTAATTAATATTAACAAGTTGGTTTAATTATATCTGAAATACTCTGTATGTATATTCTATTTCCATTTAAGCTTTCAATGTGTGGCATATCATCTAAAGAATTTCCAAAATATATCTGATATGTCTTTCTAAACTGATCAGGAAGGGCACTGGATAATCACCTTCTTTGATCCAGTTTATTGTTGATGCTGATTCTTTAGTAATGAGTAGTCTAGCTTAGTTATAGATAAATTAAATTGAGAGTAGATTTCATGTGAAAGTATGCATTGCTTGTGTTATCTGAAAAAGGTATTTCCTGTTCTAAAAATAGTATTATGCTGCAGATTCCTTGTGCATATACTGCAAGAAATGTAGTCAATTATGCATGAAAAATATATGAGCTGTCATATGGAGTAAGTAGATATTAGCTGCATCTCAAAATTACAATATTCATATTCATTGCAACATTTAAAGAATATGGGTAATGTGTAGTATTTGTATGCATCATTTCTAATTCTTCAAGAATCATCTTTTCTGTGGCGTAATTGTACTGATTAAGAAACTTGTTGAAATTTGCCAATGTTTTCAACTTGTCCATGAACCTCATTTTGGCTTCATAATTCCATCAAATGTTATAATTGAGTAAATAAAATGTCTTTATATTAATGCAAATCCATGGAAATTTTTGACACCCCCAGTATGCATTTAGTATAAATTCTAATAAAAATTGAAAAAAAAGTAATAGGATGAACATATTATTGTATTGTGCAAATATATTGAGCTTAATTTTATGCCGATTTGTAGATTGTTAGCATGCCTCTTGTAGTTTTGCTACAATCGTGTTTTGTAACAACTATGCAGCATTTTCTAATGGTTACATTTAATTTTTGTACAAACAATTAACCATTTCTTTGCTCAAAATGATGATTAAATATGTATATAATCAATTTAAACCATGAATTTCAAAGAGCGAATTTTCTCTTTACTGTAACAGTAAAATATATAACAACACGGTGCCCCACATTATGGTACCTTGAAAATAATATGATAATATGTAAATTAGATACATGTACCTCTCTGAATTTAAATTCTACTTTCCTTGAGGTAAAGAGGGATATGACTGAGATAGGAATATGTAAAAGGTTATATGAGATAGAGGGAGATTGGAATGAAGAGAGAGGATGTGTGAAAAGAGAGGGATTGCAGTATTGAGTATCTGCCCAAGATGTGGACATTTTGTGATAAGAGTTGGGGAAATTGCTTGATAAACCATGAAGGTATAACATCAAAGGACCGTCTCTCGCGGAAAACTATCCCCAAGCACATACACCACCCCCTCCCTAAAAATTAACCCCCTTGGACAATACCCCCTACAGGACGATTAACCCCCGAGAGAAAACAAATCTGCTTTTATTAAAAACCAACTTATTATCAGGGTCGACTTCCCCTTTAATGAACTGGGGGTAATTGACCTAATCATAGGGGGTGATTGTCCATGTGGGGGGGGGGGGGGGCGGGGTAGTTTCCCGGAGAGGTAATTTTCAGGGGGTGATTGTCCAGGGAGAAATTGTCCTGATACGTATGGTAATGTAAATCATCTATGAATCGTTTAGTATATGGTACAAACGTCAATCGTTTATATGACTGGTAGGCCAACATGAAAGATTCAGAAGAGAACCACTCAAATATAATTTTTTTTTTAAAGAGGAAAATACGGGATATTTAATGCGAAATAGAAAAAGAAAGAAGGGGTAGAATATTGGAAACAAATGAAAAAATGAAGAGAAAAAAAAGATGTAAACAAATATAAATACAGGTTCAAGTGAGATATCAAAGATATGCTAAACATGTGATGCGGTATAGGGAAAAGATTTAATTGTTCTTGTGACAATTGGTATTGAGAATGTCATTTTAACGCACCATCAAATACGTATGCCGGTTCGTAAAATTACTCGTATGCGCATTTTGCATAGAGCGCGTAGTTAAGAAAAATTTTACGAACCGGCACAGGATCAACGCGTGCCGGTTCGTAAAATTTTTCTTAACTACGCGCTCTATGCAAAATGCGCATACGAGTAATTTTACGAACCGGCATACGTATTTGACCATGAATGATACCCAATGATACCAAAAGTATTTCGTTTCTTGCTGTAATATTGAGTGCATATGAAAGAAAAAATTCAACTCTTATCACACATGTAATTCCATGTTGATTAAATGAAAGTACGGTATTCAAATGAGCATTTTAAACTGGCCGCTGTCTTTAAACACGATTATCTCGGAAACTTGTTTTCGCGCTGTGAGGCTTCGCGTGCCGGTTCGTGAAATCAGTGACGATATATAGAGCTTCACTAATCCTTTTCAAGTCTTATACAAAAATATCATAGCCATGACTATTTCCACTTATTCTTTTATTGTTTGGTTAAAGTTTGGAGTAATTTTAGGAGCTAGCTCACACTTCAGCATAGAGCTTCACTTATCCGTATGAAGTTTTATAAAAAAATCTTCATAGTCATGCCTATTCCGATTTTTAAAATTATTTTTGGGTTCAAGTTTGGCGCCATTTTGAAATTCTTTTTGATTCCCCTGATGAAGAAGCTGTACATGACCTTTTTTTAAAGAATACTTGTAAATGTCTTGCATCTCTGGTATAATTGCGTCATTGAGAAGGAAACATTACTAGGGTAGGCTTCAGGCGCGTCGATAGGATTTTATTTTTAGGGGGGCGATAGGCGGTAATGAGCACGCAAAGCGTGCACATCACTTACACAGAGCGGGCACCCTAGGGGGTGGGTGCCCCTCCCGTGCGAAACGCAGAAGCTTTGAGTTTGACGTTTTAGAGAAAGAAGACGATTCGTTGTACCGATCTTTGTCTGAATTTCAAAAAACGGTTTCTACATGTATGTCCGTTTCCTCTACCTTTTTTTTTGAGGGGGCGACTGAGCCCCCACCGCCCACACCCCCCCCCCCCCCCTTCCCCATGGCTCCACGCCTGGTAGGCTATCATGTAAAAGCTGCTCGTCTTTTGAATACTGTTGAGTTGAATTAATGCCCCACTGCACTACTTATAGCTAGTTGCGCCCTTTATATAGCAAACAAGACCTAATCGGTGCCTGTTGGTCCCCCATGATCCCCTTTTTCTTATATTAATTAAGAGCTGATTTGATGAGATAACCACCTGTCAGTGACCTTGCTTGGAGGTCTAATCCCCCTGGCCAAAATAGTGCAGACGGTATTTAAACTATCTGCAGGGGAGCTATTGGGAAGGAATTGATTTATAATGTGAGTTGTCGGAAATATAAGAAATGACTTGGTCTTGCTGAAAATCAAAGCACTACACACACAGGCATGACCGTTCACAGCGAGAAGGATGGTATACTTCAACGTTTTGTCCAAGTATTATTTTCTTGTCGATATTTTGAGGGTATTTTGATGAGCAATCCTTTTCAAGGGACAATTATTCTACAGCATATTCTTTCAATGTGACATACAAAAATAATCAAGCTCGCAAATATATTTTCATTTAAACCTATGGGGGGGGATGTTTCACAAAGATCCTAAGTTGAACTTAACTCTAAGTTGGACTTAAAAATTATGAAGAGCCATGTGTAGCCTTAAAATAAAATAAATTCAAAAGAGCAAGTTTAAGTATGTTAAACTTGTATAAATTCCACATCAAGAACATGATATCTCCTTGATAATAGAAAATATGAATGATTTGAATCAACATTTTATGCCTTTTAAAATATCTTTTACGATATATTTTCATAGACGCCAACGGCTTTCCATAATTGTTAAGTCCAACTTAGAGATAAGTTCAACTTAGGATCTTTGTGAAACACCCCTCAGAACAAATTATTCCATTTATTCAAACAACTTCCAACTTTAAATGTCATTACGTAAGGGCGGATAGTGACACACACAAACTCAACTACTCTAGAGGGGGAAAATCCTGCGCTGTGCCAAAAGTGTAAAAAGCTGGTAAAAGCCGGGTAAAGAATGAGTCGCATAATGCCAAAGGACGTGATATGTCCTTGCAGTAATTTGGCTGATATAGCCAAAGAGCAGTGCATTCATGACCGTTTACCAGCCTACATTAATAAACTCATTGGGAAATATTGAGGTTCAGAGGGGTAGGTTTTTGGACAAGAAAACGCCATTCTTCAGAAAATTTTCTGAGTTCTGCGAGCGATCGAGTTTATATATGACCTCAACTTCATTAATGCATGTAGCAACTGTTTTATATTTTCCATCATGCAGAAATTTGTAGAACATGCAATCATAGACGGAAACCACCATCATTAAAAGGGATTTATATAATGATATGATTATATATAATCATACGTGCCTATATTATATATTACTTGTTAATGTGTTGAGAAATGTAGACATAAAATAAAGCAAATAAACAAAACGACTTCATCATGATCATAATTTCTTGTTTTCACGTTACCATGGATACGCATAACATCCAATTTTATTTTTATGTTTTGCAAGAACTTAACTGAGAAAAAAAAATAACCGCAAACCAAATATTTGTTGTCAAAACTTATGACTTGTTTATAGTTTCCTCCATTTATTTTTCACGTGGGTAAGAAGCCATAGCATAATACGTGAGAGAAGATGTACTAGTACGTCACTAATTTTGCAAATACATTAATCTCTATAATTATATCAAACACCACTTGCTTTCACAGGAAGTGACCAGATTGGACCAGATTTGTTTTCAGTTGTTTACTTTCCATTTACGTGAGTTTGGGATAACCGTCATTGGTTTCATAAATACATATACAAAGAAAGAATATCCTAGATCAAGATACGTGCTCAGCAATAATATAACAATAATTAATAATTTGCCATTTTTTAATAGCTCATATCACATGATTATTGCGAATAAAAAAGAATCTCTTTGCTCTTCTTAAAACTTGGGTATCATTATCCCGGCTTTTAATAGCTACTAATGTCATTTTTCTTCTTCTTTTTTTTCTTCTTCTTCTTTTTCTTTTTCTTCTTCTTCTTCTTCTTCTTCTTCTTCTTCTTCTTTCTTTCTTTCTTCTTCTTCTTCTTCTTCTTCTTCTTCTTCTTCTTCTTCTTCTTCTTCTTCTTTCTTTCTTTCTTTCTTCTTCTTCTTCTTCTTCTTCTTCTTCTTCTTCTTCTTCTTCTTCTTCTTCTTCTTCTTTCTTCTCCCTTTTCGCACTTGAGAGCAAGTACAGGGTAACTTGAACTTTCAGTCTATATTTCGCTCTTTCTTCCCCACCAGAATTCATCAGACTAGTAGGGAATTGGTCTAATTTTTTTTACTTGCAGGCATTCCTGTTGACGTGAGTTTGGGATAACCGTCTTTGATTTCATCAAATGTTTTCATAAATACCTATAAACAGAAACAACATCCAGGGATATACGTGCTCAATACAAATGTGATAAATTTAGATGCCGTTTTTGAATAGTTCGTATCACATGATTATTGAAGAGGAAAAAAAATCTCTTTGCTTTATCGTTATTCCGGGTTTAGCTACATGTACTAATGTTTTTTTTTCTTCTTCTTCTTCTTCTTCTTCTTCTTCTTCTTCTTCTTCTTCTTCTTCTTCTTCTTCTTTTTCTGCTTCTTCTTCTTTTTCTTTCTTTTATTCCTTCTCCTTTTTCTTTTTCTTCCTCTCATATATTAATCTTCTTGAGAGTAAATACATAGAACATGGTTCTGTCTTTATCCCCCGGGCCCTCTCTCTCTCTCTCTCTCTCTCTCTCTCTCTCTCCCTGACTATTGCGTCTCGCAATTAACTAAAGTTCGTTGTTGATTCATGTGAACTAAATGGCTCTATAACATGAACCCAAACTAAATCGAGAGCTAGTAATTAATTTGCTTCCCCATAACAAACACGTTATGAAACAAGTACCTTACAAAAGTGAAACTCGACACGTTATAATAGTCTCGTGAATGCGTAAAGGTGAATGATGAATAAACAAAACATAGAACCTAGCAACATATAAATGCTTTTGCACTTACCGTATTACCATGGTATTACCATATACAAATATCGCAACTTGGTGGTTTTAGGGATCGTTTAACAATGTTAAATCTGAGATACACGGCCCTACGTGTTATCAGTGTCTCTGATATGGTGTAATATTGAAGCCCTAAAAAAATTGCGCTTCAAAATGATCAAGAAGTGCCTCAAAAAAGTAAAAATCTTTGAGTGACCGGTTTTACCATATACTCGTTTTCCCCAATAGACTGTAGTGTTATGAAAACGGTCAGGCGAACGGTTTTCAAAATTTGTAATTTTGACTTTGACTTTGACTGACCTAAAGGTTTATAATTATCATTGCATCATGAGCTAAATCCAGAATTTTACTTCAGAATCTGAGACAAAGTTACCGGATCCCTTTAAAGGATTTTTCTTTGAATCATTTTCTATGTGTAGCGGAACAGTGGATTTCAATTGTGAGGGTGTGCGTGTGTGTGTGTGGAGGGGGGGGGGGGCGTATGAGTGACAATATCGGGGATTGCGTTAATCACTCTTGTGCCAACTGATTTCAAACTTTCAGGCTCAAGTTACACGTCGAGCAAATCACTGATATTTATGCCAGTTGTGAAAACATTGTTTGCACTATTTACAATATTCATTTTGCATTTTTTTTTTGTATGATATCACTCTCTCTCTCATCGCGCGCGCGTGGAGGTGCCGTGGTAATGTGGTTCATTCACTTTTAAACTCTCAATCCCAGGATTGAGGGTTCAAATCTCAGCCCGGCACGAACGTCGTTTGGTAAGATATTAATCCACATTTGCCACTTTCCACCCAAGTGTAATATAGAATACCTTGCTATTACTGGGTGTTAATAATTGCAGGGCCCTCAGGAAGAAAAGTATTGAAGCTGATGGAGCTTCCCTTTGTAAACTATTATTATCATTATTAAGGCCGCGCCAATCGCTGACGCAATCCTGCGCCAGGCAGAGAACGCCTCGTGTGCAACCGGCATTGGTCAATAGTCAAACTATGAAGTACATGGAATGAGACAACCCATATTGGTCAATAGTCAAACTATGAAATACATGGAATGAGACAACCCATATTGGTTGGTCAATAGTCAAACTATGAAATACATGGAATGAGACAACCCATATTGGTCAATAGTCAAACTATGAAATACATGGAATGAGATTCTTTCACTTTCAGCAAAGCCTTGAACTTGACCAACTCCGCATTTGTACTACCTTGAAAAAATGTAGGTCGGGGTCAAAGCCAGCCCAGTAATCAAAATGACTAATGACTCCTGCATGAAAGGTAGTAAGCGTGCGAAGAGAAATGAAAGGTTATAACAGGATGTAATAGTGATGATATTCATCATAAAGATGGAAACCGCAAACACGGCAAGATTAAGGGGTGATTGGAAGGGCATATCCGATGGAGTATTACAATCGGTTATCAATTAACCACAAAACTTAAAACATAATCATAATTAAATGTTGTTGTTCAAGAACTGATTAAGAAAAGTCGATGACGTCACTTTGTTATTGAATAAATGGAATAGGCCTATTGTGGAAGGGCTGATGTATGACCATTTCTCCCTTACAAGTTTCCATCTTTAAATTTGGAATTTTGAAAGCTTGTTAGCAATTAGTAACGATTTTACCCATTCCGTTTTTATGTTGTAGATTGAACTTTTAGTTAACTTGTAGGCGCAATTTCGTCTGACCCCCGTCCATTAAAAATAGTCTAGAGACTCTCCTGGCTTTATTCAGATTAAAGGTTCTCTCCTAGCATTTACCTCTCGGATGTCTATGACGTCATACGGACCTGGTTATGCATGACCCAGAGATGAACTCGGAAAAATGAAATACCGCGATGATCACTTGAAACCAATCGGAAATATCTTATTTATCTTCATAAATGAAGTCCCAAAAGAAATCCACACCGGACGCAGAAATATCTGCGGAAACATTGGTCATTTTAGGTGAATATATAGAGGAAATGATGCTCATTATACCGTGAGAAAAGAAATAATACCTTCAAATCATGGGGCTATATTATGTTCAAGCCAAGTATTTCATTAAATGCTTCTTTTAATTATTGTGCGATGTAAGTGACAATGTTTAGTGGAGTGTATAGCTGGGCAAAATGCGATTATAATGTTCAAAACATCTTTTAGGAAGTGACGGTAAATATGTGTAGTTGACAATGACAACGGTACCATTTTTACCGCGTTAAGCATACACCAAACGAATCTTGTTTTTTGGTTATATCGTTTATTACAGAGTATTATTTATTACAAAATATGTGTAATAATAATAATAATAATAATATTTAATTGTATATAGCGCTTGATACAAATGTCTCTAAGCGCTTTACAAATATACTAATACCCCGGGTCATTGGATTCAGTGCTTGCCCGCACACAATTTGTGCACAATCTCCACTCCCTGGGGAGCATCCCAGCCGGGCCTTACTTGACGCTCACAAGCTGTTTGACCAACAATGACGGTCGCATCCTACCGGGTACCCATTTAACACCTGGGTGGAGAGTAGCAAGTGCAGGTTAATATCTTGCCAAAGGATATTAGTGCCGTGTCGGGATTCGAACCCTAAACCTTCGCATCTCCAAGTAAGGTGCTTTAAACCACTCGACCACGACACTCTAGCTAGTTAGTATAAAAGACTCTTTCATGAAAACGAAAATTTTCCAAACACATTTTTATTAACACATAAGCGTATTAAATGATGATAGCCACTTTACACGTAGGTACTTTTGTTAAAGGAAGCGGACATAATTACCGCTGATTAATTTAAGCACTAATAAAACTAATCGAAGACATGAAAAACAGAATATAATACAGAAACCATATGGTAATAAATAAACGGCAAATGGTACGTCAAAACAAAAAATCAAGAGCAAAATGTGATATAGAAACCATAAGGTAACAAATTATATGATACAGAATTATCATGCTATGTTTTTTGTTATGTTACATGGTAATGTGAAACAACATGATTGTACGTGTAAAACAATATGATTATTCATTTTACTTTTCTGCAAAAAAAAGTAACACATATTCTGTAATTCAATGTGTTTTCTGACCAATAAAACTTATCAAGACAAAAACAAAACAAGACAAAACATAAATGGCAAAAGTTACGTCAACACAAAAATCAGCTTTACAGGCCTATAAATATAAAGGGAAATAAATATATACAGTCAAAGATCTTTCAACTAAAAAGGACAGTGGGGCACTTCCACGTCTATTTTTGTCATTGTGAGAAAATATCTCTTTTACTTTGTTTTGCGAAAACTTCCGTAAAAAGATAATAAGGAACAAGAGCAATTCCCACATCTGCGAATTTAACAATGCTCCGGGGAATCTGTGCATCAAAATGTAAGATGCAATTATCTATTACCGAATGCCGTTAACCCCTTCCAAAAATATGTCCTAGTTCACGAAGATAATGGAATCAGCTGCGAAGGAGAGGACGGGACAATAACATTGACAAGTCAGTGGCTTAGCGGAGTTTCCTCTTGTTCTTTTTATTAGGATAATTTTATCAATTATATCAAACATTCTCCTTGATTGTGGTGGTTTGTTTTAAAAAACTTTTGCAGGGGCAACGCCTGTAAACTAAACAACCCAGGATGTCGAGCCAAAGTTCATTGCATGTGCATGATAAAAGGAGCCCCAACGAGTTTGATTTTGTTTCGTTTTGTCAGGAAGAGGTTTCGAAGCTGTGCGAGGACATTTTGTGTGATGTGGAATGAATTTATAATAGGAGAGAGAGAGAGAGTGGGGGGAGAGAGAGAGAGAGAGAGAGAATGAGAGAGAGAGAGATGTGCCCGAGTATTTATTTGGGAGGGTAGATAATGAGCAAGGGATCGGCACCTTTTCTCTCTCTCTCTCTCTCTCTCTCTCTCTCTCTCTCTTTCTCTATCTCTCTCTTGCTTCTTCTTTCTTTCTTTCTTTCTTCACATAATACCAGCGATTTAATGATTTTAACAAGACACGTCGGCGCATGACATCACATCTTATAACGGTTAAATGTCGTAAATAACGACCCCGTATCCATCAGTGAAACTAACGACCACTTATTACATAACAATCTCCCTCAACCCTCTTCTAAACGATAACTGTACATTGATCCCGTTTTGAGTCGAGTGCTTATTACGTAACGGTAATAGCTGTCGATCAAGTTCAGCGCCTCCGCACAAGAGCGCACTGTAAATTGTCCAGGTTTTTTTTTTCCCATGTCGATATGCGAGAAAGTGACTTTCATAAAGCCAAGCTATATAATAACACGGAACCAGATCTCTTTTGTTATGCCTGCTGCTGCAGCCCCAGCCTTTCACATATATTTACGAGTTTGGGCTCGAAGAAACACGTTTTAATGTCAGTAGAAACTAGATAGGTTTTCAACACTCGAAAAAAGGCAGCAACAATGATTTCACAAAGCTTCGAGAAAATTTGCTTTCGTTGGGAAATAAGCGGGGGGGGGGGGGGGGTAGGAGGGTCAATGAAAAAGATACGCATTGAGAGAAAGGCGTGAATGGATCGGACAAAGGCGAATATAGAGTTAAACAAGTGCATGCTGTCATGTTGTTCGTTCAAAAATGTAATGGAGGCCTAGGTACCTGCACAAAATAATTTACTACTTACTTCTGCATGTTGTTCTAATCATACCAATATATAATTACTCTTATTGTTCTCAAGATGATGTTTGTTATTTCTGGAGAGTCCAGGGGTGGTTGATAGTCTGCTGATTGAGACCGCTGGATGATTTTTTTTTAGGCCATGAGCGCTAAGAAGAGAGAGAGGGGGGGGGGGACAGAAGGGGGAGAGGGAGAAAGTTAGAAATAGAGAGAGAGAGATAGAGAGAGAGAGAGAAGTGAAAGCACAATAATTATGTAGGCCAGCCTTGAAAGGTTAACATTACTTCCAACTCCCGCAGAGCTCAGAGAACCAGGTCCTTAGCATGCTGTCTTAGCATGATTTTCTTAAACACAAGACAAAGACTGGATTTCATTCATGATATAGGCCTACAGTGTACATTATAAATGTATATACATGTATATAGCACAGGGTACTAGATTCTTAATATACACATTCGTATTTCTGGTTAAAGGGGAACAGGGGGACAACGTCGTATCCACAAAACACAGGGCGCAAGCTGAAATGAATATTTTTAATTTGGTGTTATTTATGTTCACATTTTGTTTTGGGGATTGGGCGAGCTTAACAAAACAACAACAATCTCATTCTATATGCGGGTGAGTGGCGGGTGGCGGGTAAAGGGCGAGGGGGAAGGGTAGGTCTTTATCCCCACATGTTCATGAAAACATAATTTTCACTTTGAATTTTGCGTGGTGCCTCACAAATATCGTTCATTTGGAATGAAAATGATTATAACTGAATGTTGCTTTCTACAAAAACAAATGCATCACTTTCTTGGGTCTGAATATAGAGACTAGCTGACATGCGTCAAATGAGCCCTTGTTATTGCAAGGAGTATCACAGTACAGGGTATCTTTACAAGACTGAAAACAGCTGATTGCTTCAAGAGGGCGTACACACCTTATTCAAGCTAAAATAGTCTACATTTATAAACTCCTTATACGATCTTCCACGCTTGATTTAACTCGTTTAATAATTTCCTGGTGCAAAAAGGTTTTAAAAATTCACTTTATGATATTTTACTTTACATCTGAAATACATAGTTGGACTGTCTTTTAAGATGAAATATTAGTTGCCATTTCTTGGAATTTTGCTGTACACTTAAAGTCTGAACAAGTAGACTGCGTCTCATGGACCCTGGACCTAAAGATGTTGCAAGAGTGAAATGAAAGGGGAGAGAGAAAGAGAGAGAGAGAGAGAGAGAAAGAGAGAGAGAGAGAGAGAGAGAGAAATAGGTCAGAACTTGACTTCTCTGTTGCAAGAATTATTGTGAAATCTTTTTTTTCAATTCTTCTCTTTTTTTCCACCAACTCTGAAATGTCTTTTTCGGAATAAAAATTAACACTCTTGATTTCTTGTGTTTCTAGTTCAAATACATTAATTTTGCGAAAGAAGTTTACAAATAGCTGCCATCAAGACAAGATATGGGGAGGAGATAGAAAGATATTATGAGATGAACTTCGAGATTTAACCACGGTTAATTTCGTCACCCACTTTCTCGTCAACAGTCGTGAGCGTTGGAGAAAGACCGCCCTCTCTCGGTCATATTGAACACATCACTACCATACAACACATCATAACCTCTCACTCGAAGTCCGTTCAGGGCTTGTAGTGAAAAAACATGTTGACTGGTCATTTACTTTTTTGTTTCTTTTGTTGTTTGTTTACTGAAATATAGAATTTGATTATCTAAGTATAGATTTTAGGAAAAGGGCTCCATAATTTTTGTTTTTAATGAATGTAACAAGACAAGTATTATATGGGTCTGTGGTAAAGCCTAAACGTGTTTACCACCACAGGGGTGAAGTTTGAGCCCGATATCCAATAGGCCATTTTCGTAAAGGTAGTCAAATTTAATGCACAAACAAGTACCTCGTTACAAATCATTTCATTCACCTGCTAAGAAAATGTTCCAAATTCAAATTGCATACATTTTTTGTTGCTAGGTAGGGCAAACATTATGGCATGCCTTGCCAAACAACATGTAATTTATGCAATTTGAATTGATCATAAAAGGTGAATGAAATAATTTGTAACATGGCACTGAACAAAGATTTATACATTTAAATTGATTACATTACGAAAATTATCTACTGCAAATTTCTCTGAAGTACTCTAGTATTGGCACCATAAATAACAAACAGCTGATTATTAGAGAGGCAAGGGGGGGGGGTAAAACTCGGGGGAAATTAGGAGGGAGGGAAGGAAAGAGAACTTTGAACGATCTGAGAGAAGGATTGTGTGAGAGAGAGAGAGAGAGAGAGAGAGGCATAATATTATAGGAGTGAATGATCGCTAGAGGTTGGAATACACTGCGCAACGCAATCACACTAGTCTTCTCGTTGGCTGCATGCGGGAGGCGTGTCAGTTCTCCGCAGCGAGTTTCTGATTGGTCGATGGCGAGGGTACGTTGCAACGAGTATGACGCATCGTGCAAGGACGTTACTCGATCAATGACAAGATTTCGGTCTATGTTACAGCTGACGAACCAGCTGATCAGAGGCATTCGCAAACAAACTGTCATCGAGAGCAGACGATTTGAAGAAGCTCTCCTTTATGTGTTGAAGGAAACTCTACAAATCTCTCGGATTCCTACGATATTAATTTACCAGTCTACCTTTACACTTGGATTTTTACTCTTACTGATTGATCAGTCAACATGAGGACTGTATCGGAATTGCTGAGGAACGACCCGAAATCCGGGTACCCTCTCGCCACGGCCAATGCATTGCAGTCTGCTCTACTGGCAAGCAACGGGACCCTGATCGCCGGTACTGCCCTGTCCGGCGGCATGGGTGTTTGGTCTGAGGCTGTCGTTGGTCAGCGAGTACTGGACAACGGTGGTGGCCTGCGAGGTCGCAAGGAGGCTCGGATCAGGAGACCAATGAATGCTTTCATGGTTTGGGCTAAGGACGAGAGGAAAAGGTTGGCTGACCAGAACCCCGATCTACACAACGCAGACCTGAGCAAACTTCTTGGTAAGTAACACCACCATCATCCACAACATAGTGACTTTCTTGTCTTCAACACTTCCATACACAAATACACATGCAACGGAAACTCACACAAAGTCATAAGCTTACATACTTGCTGGCAATATTAAATGTACACATCATCATACATTTTGCAGTAGCACTAAGATATTGCATTACATTTATTGCAAATCCTAAGCATTGCTGAGCTGTATACAGTATAGAGATACTGTCAATGCAGCTAAAGTTTGCAGCTTATCAACCATACATCATACACAAGAATATCAATATCGTATCATGTTTCGTGTTATCAAATCCCCCCCAAGCTGTATTGCATTTCTTTCCGGTGGTTGTCGATGTATCAATTTCGTGGCAACTGCCTCCCCCATATTTTCTCTTACTATCATTTTTTTTACCCCCCCCCCCCCCCTCCATCATCTTTCTTCCTCTATTTATTTCGCCCTCTCTCTCTCTCTCTATCTATCTGTACAATGACATTTAATGGCAGGCGATTAAAACTGCACATCCTAAAGAGCAATCACACTTTACCACGTTCTTATCAAACACCAGAACTGGCAGAAGGTGAATCGCGATCAACCCGGGATAATTTTGGAGCGATCACCTTTCTGTAAAGGTGAATTATGGGTATTCTTGGAGCTTGAAATCGGTCACGTGGTACATCAGCTGTTATCACCCTTGACACTGCAGCAGTCAGTCATGTTGAGAGAGAGAGAGAGAGAGAGAGAGATGAATGTAGATGGAGACGGGGCTGATTGACAAGAGGGAGAGAGAGAGAGAGAGAGAGAGAATAAAACATGGACAGATAATCAATGCAAACAAAAACTTCAAGGTCCAGAAGTTATGCAACTGGTATATAATTATAGAGTCATGAAAGAAATTAAACAGAAACTGAATTGTACAATACAGTTATAAAGAAGTCATCGATTTTATTCGCAGATCAAAAAAATCGATGGCTCTTTATGTACAGGTAAATCCCCTATGTCTTGGAATCCATTCGTATTTCGCCTGTCCAGAAAGAGTTGGGTCGCATGGAACAGAGCCAGAAGAGATATGGAGAGATAAAGAAACAAAAATAATGTTCCAATCGCAGTTTAAAATGTCATACTTGGTTAATAAGATAAGTACTATTAAACCATGACCTTGTTTCTAGGTTTTACATCGAAACTAATTAAAAGTAGTCCACTTGTTGATAAGTGGCTTAGTTTCTCTCTTGTCATGGCATAAAATGGCGGAAGGCAATACATGTATGATTTACATTCGAAATACACGTGTTGAGTCAAGCATTCATGGTAACAAACAAAGTGGTATGGCTAGATACAAAACAGAAAAAACGTCTGTCAAAATATTATGATAACACGCCCACCTGGTACAGTAATGAGGCCTACATTTTTTAAATAAAGATAACAAATGTCATGAATTCGTGCCGAGGCAGGAGCACAAATTTGGCGTAAATAGGGGAACGGAGACATTAAACAAAAAAATGTGTGCGCGTATGTGTGTGTGTGTCAATGAAGAGAATGTAAATAGTGCGACAGTTATGTGACTGAGTACAAGATTGTATTAAATAAGGAACAAAAAATATAGTGACAGAGAGAAGGAGATAGAGAAAAAAGAGAAGAGAGAGAGAGAGAGAGAGAAGGGGGGAAGAAAAAAGAATGCCGCATCGAAAGCAACTTGGGATTCCCAATGTCCAGGGTACCAATCTTGATGTTGGAAATAAAGCGAGGAAGAGGAAAAGAGAGAGAGAGAGGGAGAGAAAGAGATATCATCACATGTCAAAAACCTCTTGACTTGAGGAATCATTCAGGAAGGAATATAACAAAACCACGGCCCCTGGAATTAGTGACAAGCAGAAATTAGTTTACTTTAAGACGTCATTGTCTATTTCTCAAGGTGCACTTATTCATTTTCAAACATGTCTCAAAGACCCACGCCTAAGATAATCATTATTTTGCCAAATAAAGAAATGTCTCTCTGCTCCATTTATGCCACAACACTTCTGCGTTTGTGGTTGAAGTGTTATATGGGAGATGATTCGTGATGAAGATGGATGAAAAATTAAATGCGTCTGGAAAAAGGCAAGGAAGGAAGGGAAAAAGAGTGAGCTTGGCAAACGGGTTGCATGTGAGGGTACAACGGGGTCAAGATTTTATACTGAATTCTCTGAGCAATGCACAAAACCATTCCAGATTGCGTAGAGGTAGAGGGGAAAAATGAAGGAAAACAGAAAGAAGATACGATTTTCAACATATTGTTGTTATACCTGACAAATAACTGATGCAAGTTTTATACATATTGTGGGAAACATAGAAATGTTTTAAACAATTTTAAACAATTGCCCTCAAATTAGAAGGCAAACATGTAGTAGGGAAGTGGAAACGATGACGGTAAATGAACATGATAAAAGTTTGGCATTGATGCTTTGATGAAATTGTAAGTGGAATGGTAGTACACATCTCTCTGTATACAGTTAACTCATGTGTTTAATATTGTATTCATTCCATAATGCTCAAAATGTTGTTGTGAAATAGGTCAGTACTCGACCTTTTTGGTGTAACACCGTGTATAAGCCGCAGACCTCTGAAAATAGCCGAAAGAAAATTGAGCGCCAATTGCCAAGTCTGTTTATTTTCATTTTTAATTGTGTGCCTCAACGAAAGTGACCTAGGAAATTGAGTTTGCCAACAAACTTATCATTTTATCAATTTTGGTTTATTTTCTACCTCTCAGTTTCTGATAGATATATTTTGGCATGATTTATTTCAAACAGCCCCCTTTTTGGAGAGGTGTCTTGGCTTGTCTTGGACTTCTAAAGTGAAACCATCGTTTTATTTTGGCCATATTCTTGAATTCATAAGTTTATATAAAGTATAAAAGTGTCATGGCAATTTGCCTGAGGTTGTGAGGTTTATGGTCACCCCAGCTTGGCAATGGATAGGTCTCCCGTGGCAGGGTTTAGAAACAATAATTTCCGCGCGTAGGCCGAAACTATTTTTACCACAAAGTTTGGAATGATGGACAGACGTGAATGAAAGCAAAACAAATACAGCTTTAGATATTTTGTTCAAAAAGTGGACCCTAGTAAAAAGATATTTAGAAGATTTTCTACTCACCATAAAAAAATGGTCATGCTCTGTAGAGTTTGTGAGAAGAGGGACAAAATACGAGATTGGATGGAGAGCGATGTGTTGAGCCCCTTTAAATCGCGAATAGTCTCGCGTTACAGACCCGTTACCGCGACGTAAACAGCGTGCTCACTATTAACGCGATATAAATGTGGCGTCACGCGTTTTCCAGGGGGTGTGAGAATAGATTATGTACTATTGTAGCTCAGTTTTAAACTTGGCTTTCATTGTTGCCCTCATACCGTTGTACTAGTAGTTGCTTCCTGAATTAGAAGAATTAATGCAGCCTTTGGTGACTGGGAATTCCCTGTAGGATGTGCATGTGATGGGTGGTTGTCGATGACATTGATAATGGTATATCGATATAACACAGGAAATACATGTCCAGACTTGTTTTATATAGATACCGATGGAGGTTATGAAGTGGTTCTAATTCTCAGCTTATTAATTAAGGATGTTTTTGTCGTAATTGGGATTCGATTATTATCTCGTAATAATAAATTTTTATTTTCCTTGTGCAACACCCACATATTAGACGGTGGTTCATCTTGATAGTGTCATGATATAGTTGCAATAGTGGTCGATAATTATTTGGGCGTATTATAATCCTAGATTTTAATTATCATAGGTGATTAATGTGGGAGTTTTTGAAGGTTAGTCGGGCTGCGATTGATTGACGTTTTCTCTTGATCGACCATTCCTCTTGTTAAAACATTTGTTGTTTTTTGTTTGTTTTTGTGTTTGTACTTTTGGTCTAGGTAAATGGGTAACACTTAAAAGAGTGTCAAGATAACAATAAAAGCCCTCTCTCCCCCTCTCCCCGATAAATGCATGATCCAAAACGCCCTCCCACCCTAAACCCTAAGTCGAGCCTCTTTTTTGGAACCGTTCCGTCCAGCACCCCTTCCCTCATCGTCCGGGGGCGTACCCTAACTCTGTTGGAACCTGACGAGCAAAACAGCAGCACTCTCAACTCAAATGATCACTATGCTTCACGAGTAGGATAGATAGGTCTCGCTCAGGAATATAGATATGATAAACTCATAATAATCTGATTGCCTGTGCATTGGATTTCTTTCCGTGTTGGATCAGAGCCGCGGAAATCCTTCCGCTCTTCGATGACTCATGCTTCGAGCG
This sequence comes from Strongylocentrotus droebachiensis, assembly GCA_035222895.1. Taxonomy (NCBI): domain Eukaryota; kingdom Metazoa; phylum Echinodermata; class Echinoidea; order Camarodonta; family Strongylocentrotidae; genus Strongylocentrotus; species Strongylocentrotus droebachiensis. The sequence continues at coordinate 48,206 of JAVYIG010007918.1, forward strand.
CGAAGCAAGCTTAGCACGTAAACTGTGGGTGGAGGGGGTTCCCAGTAACGCGAAGGCAAGCTAGGGAGAAAGCAATGTTTACCAGTCTCTCGCTGTGTGATTTCTGAATAAAAACGGAGCAGGCGATAGCCGCATGCACATCTACCAGTGTGTGTGCTGGGGTTTGTGTGTGTGTGTGAGCGAACTGAAAGTGTTGAAGGGCTTGCGTGCGAAGTTTTCGTAGGGGCAGCCTTCTTCATATCTGTCAATCCTATGGCTTTTCGCAAAGGCTGTCACTCATTCATTCTCTTCCCTCGACCTTTATACGCATTTCAAAAGACATCGCGTTTTGCTTCTCCATTTGTTCCCCCATAATGTGTGGCTTGATATAATTATAATTTGATTATGCTTTAAGAAAATCACCTCTTTTCTTAAAGAGTAGCGACGACACAACCCTGTACCACTTAAATAAATGACACATTAAGAAAATAGGGAGAAAATCCTTCATAAAAGTTCGTTAAAAATTGTTGGGTTCATACGCAACTACTCTCTTAAAAAAAAAGAGTGAATTTTCAAAATCACGGACGTCACTCCTCTGGAGAGTGAAAATAGAGTGAAAATAGAGTGAACATTCACTCTTTTCATCTTAGAGAGACTCTAAAATCAATCGATTTTCACTCCTAAACAAGTGATCACGGACGTCACTCCCAAGAAAGTGAAAATAGAGTGAAAATTCACTCTCTTTTTTTAAGAGAGTAGATCATCATTGAAAACTAACACCCCATTCCATGTTTTCTCACTTTTCGCTCCCCCTCCCCGCCCCTCCTCTCTCTCTTCTCTCTCTCTCTCTCTCTCTCTCTATTTCTCACTCTCCTTGTCTCTCCCTCAATTTGTTTCCATGTATCTTTCATCACACTCTTCTCACTTGCCGCTCATTTTTCTTTGATTGATGGTTGCTAGGCAGCCAAACCAGCGGGCTTCCAATTATCGTGATGATAATGGCGGATGACGATGCTATTTAATTAATTGCCCCGGTAGATACGGGAGATACAAGCTAACACATATCGAAGGTTGAAGGTTTTGGGCAATGACTCTTGTCATGGTTAAATCAATAAGATAACATCATGGGTATGTATACATTATGTTATGAACTGAAACGTGAGCCTACGTTTGAAATGTTATCTTCTAAAGAAAATCCAATGAATTTAGTAGATTGTTCTATACGAATTCAAATCGTTTTATGCCGTTCTCTAGGGGCACTTCTGCACTACACTCCTTCAAACCTATTTATATTTACCACTGTAATAAACTAATATGTATGCCATTCCAACTGCTAGTTCATTATCATCACCACCATCACCTTCTCCTTTTTCTCCTAACATTTAAAATTCTATACTTTGAATTCCAAACGATCATAAAAGAGGTATTATTAGATATATTTCATTCTTTGAACGAATACTGTATTTGACCCTGTTACTTTTATCGTCACTCAGAAGCCTTGTACGATTGTTTTTGGTTTACGAGCATATTCATGCAGAAAATGTTGACCCACGATTATAATCATGATACCGTCCTTCATTATGAATGTTAAGTAGGGCTCTCAACCCCAGGTTCAAAGTCGAGAGATTAAATTCGCCCGAGAAAACCATCGACCTTGCACCATTTGAATAATCTATCCTGAATAAAGCTTTGTTGGGCTATAGATTTTATCCATGAAGCGTCCATAGCTTTGGACGGAATAATTTTCACTTAATTTTGACTTTCGTCCAGGCATGTTGTAAGGCTGATTATGCGCATGTTTTTAACTTGATCAATTCCTTAGAGATCGTAATCATGAATTTCCGATGGGGACAGTTTTTGTGGTCAGTAATGATGAATATTGTGGCTCGAATATCGCTTGGTTGCATTCAGTTATTGACGAAGCATCGTCTGCTGGAGCACAATGTGCTACAAGCGATGATCGATATTCCGATACGCGGTAGTGCCAGGCGATTTCCTGCAATTCACGATCCGATATTGATTATTGTTTAATGTATTTGTGTGAAACCGAACAATAATGTTCCCCCTCCCTCATGTGCCTCCCTCCCCCCGTTCCCCCCCCCCCGTTCTCCCTCCCCATTGCTCTCCCCAATATCAAACGAAGCACTAAAGCCCCCCTGCCCCCATTTATGTCGGTCAATATCCACCGATCTTTTCTCAATTATATCAGGCTTATGGCTATAAGATAATTTTCTGATGTCGTCCTAATACCCAAAGTCAAGAAAAATCAACTTCTCCCCCAACCACCGGCCCACTTCATAAAGCATCAACGTGCTCATAAGTAGATCAAGTCAACCCATATTGCCTGCAAACTGCAGCCCCCCTTGAAAAAGAAGTTGACATACATGATGTATTCCATGTCCTTGATATCATTTTTTCAAGAGTACTTGGTTACATCATAATTCTCTGTAAATAAACAAACCCGTCCATCAATAACATAGCTCTCGAAACATCAACGACGTCTTTCGATCACTCAATGGCTGTATGAATTAGGAATAGGAAGGATAATATTGTTGTTGTAATTTAGTTCTGTCAAACAAAATGGAGTTTCAAGAGAGTCATGACTCGTGCGTAACTTCTTTGTCATGTAGGGGGAACAAATCTAAGAAGGAAAACAAAAATTAGCTGTTGGTTTAGTATGGCATGGGAACACCTTTCTGGGATTGATTGTGAACTATGAAATATAATTTGTTTGGGCTTGGAGATAGGCTAAGGAAAACGTGATGCGTGCTATGCCGTGACGTGTCACAATAGGGAGAGAGAAAATAAATATATTTTAGCGGGTCCTTCACGCTTTCCTGCAGTTGAAGGTGATGTGTTTTGTGATGGTAAAACGGCAGAGAAACGGACCGAGCAAAATCACGTGAATTTTATTCACAACGCCGTGAGTATGAATTGTGACAGCTTGACGAAACATGCTCCAAATTCATACAATACAAAAATATGAATATATTGAATTATTGACTATTAAGTACTTTTCAGGATGTCTTCTGCTGTGGCCGTCATATTCTATACGTGATACTAACTATATCCCTGTAATCAATATTGGAAGAGAAGGTAGTTAGGGGCGGAGTTTTAACCTACATGTTTAGATTACACACACGTGACGTGTGTTTATACCACTCTTAACTCTGTACCAGCTTATTTAGAAGATGTTTTTATTAAGAGTATCGATGCGCAATAGTTATTTCCTGATGGGAATCTCTTTTTAACGACTCGAGGTCAACAAACTTGTGAGGAAGAAAAATCCCAAGTGACAGTAGTGTATCGAATCGTAATTATTCCCTTAATCCTTTTTAATCCGTAAGTAGGGGATTACTAGAAGATGGTTCCATCTGCTCCTAGGCTCTAGCGGGGGATGGGGAAGGTGAAGGGGCAAGTTCAGTCATGTCCGAATGAAAATCTATACTTGTTTTTGGTAACCACATGTACTTCCACAGCCCCAACTGCACTACATTAACGTTTTGACCGTGGTGTGAGTAGCCCTATACAGGCCCCACCCCATCCACTCATAGGTAGTATAACTATAATGTCACTATCTTCCTTTCCCTCGTTATTTCTCTTCTATTATTAAGTTCTAGCACTTTTTCTAGCAGGAAGCAAGCTTTGAGTACGATTTAGGGACACGAATGGGATTTCACAACAAAGGAGAAGAAGTTGTTTTGATCAGAATAAGTTTACTAAGCACCTTAAAGTATTAGCAAAAGGTGTAATCGGCTTTGTGTTTGCTGTCATTATCCTTTTCAAGGCAGTCCCCTAATTTGGTGTCCTCCAAGGTATAGCGCCTATTTTATCGACAATGTCTCTAAGCGCTTTTATTATATTATAACTGGGTAACATTATATAACTGGGCAAAGGGTAACTTCACGTGACTATTAAAACTGGTATTATAAGTTAGAAGGTCACTTAAACAAACGTGATACCCGTATAAAATTTGTTATGATTCCTCCCTAGTTTGTCACACGCTTCCACTTGAAATTACCCGCATAATTATCATGAAAAATACGAGTTCAAAACCTTGAAGAAGTTCTTCAGCCCTCGGGAGAACAGAAGGTCTAGATCTTTTTATGAAATTATCGTTTAAAAAAAAAAATCATGTAAAAACACAAGAAGGAAAGATGGTTGGTGGCTCTGTTAATCATCCTTTAAAACAATTCTATTGGATGCCGAGCGTCGACTCATCTATTCAGGATTTCGCCAACACAATTATACTATGCCGAATGTTGCTTGGACATAAACAGATAAGAACAATATTTATACATGTACATGCGTATATATACGCCATTGGGTCAAACTGGAATTTACCAAACTCTTGTGTATATATGGCTGCCATAATCATTATTCATTGCCTATTGAAGCGTGAAAATAGTGGAAGGGTTCCTATTCGTATCCTAATGCAATTAGATTAGGCAACCACGCGTAGGTTTCGCCCCCAAGAGAATTGGGGCGAGCGGCCGGCCGCCAGTCCCAGGGACGGGGGGTATCCATTGCCAGCAGCTTGTGGCTAGGAAGGGGATACGAGAGGTCACTGCCCGCAGATAGCTATTGGGGAGGAATGGGTATCTCCCCGCTGACGTAATGATCACAACGAGAGTGTGGCAAGCGGAATTATGCAAATAAGTGTCACTTTCCCCCCCAGCGGTGAAAGAGCTCCGTTTGAGGGAACACGCAAATCGTTCTTGACAAACGGGTTGACACTACTCGGTTGCGAAATTCGCATTGTTTCTAATATAAATTGTAGCCGTCATCCATTTTCCAATGGAATTGTGTTGAAAAACTTAGAAAAAAGTGCTGAAGCTTAAAAGATGATTAGATGTTTGTCAAAGTTAGTAATAGTATTAGGTAACGAGTGCGATTGGGTTAAGATTAGACATGTTGGCCTATAACTCAAGAAAATACATTTTCGGGTTTTCTTTGTTTTTTCCTTTCCTCTTCAATCCAAGCGAGTAACGTTTATTGAAGCTTGTCAAAACTTTAATTGCCAAACATGTCCGTGACATTGGCGGTTAACTGCTAGACAGACTGGCTGCCACGTGTTCATCAAGGAGCCACTATACCAGTAACTGCTTACCACATGGGTGCATAATTGCCCCTCTTCATCGGTCCCCGGGGGTACCCGAGCGATTGTCGCCACAACACTGCCATGAACTTGGTGCGACCCTAATCATAAATGCTCCAAATTCAATTATGGAATACAAGTCCCCCAACCTCGTCACAAATGGCAATTATTATCCACCATTCTTCATTGCGTTGTAAATATAATCAAGCGTCTTTTGTTAATAAATCCATGTGTACCGTTATTTCAATTCTTATGTTACCCCTACAATGGCCACATCCGGGTGAATGTCATGCATCATTATAGACCCTTACCCCCTACCCTCCATAGGAATACTTTATGGCTCTGTTAAAGAAAGGACAAAACTGATATTCAACATGAGAGCAATACTTTTGAATAGGATGCCAACAAAATGGCAACTCAACATAATTTTTACTTTCACCTACTCCAGTGGCATCCGCTGAGATCAGGAAACATGGCAGCGTTCAGAAAAGGAAGACATTATTCAAAAGGAAATGGGAACACTAGGAAACCATGGCAAGAAAATGATATAGGTCTATAGGTCTATTTTCATATACAAAGGCCTATATAAAGCAGGGGAGCTGTGATTTTTTATGTTGGCCTATCACCCTAGATAGAGTAGAGAAGATCTTTGCCCTATTACTCTAGATAGAGGTATTTGGGGAGAAGATCAAAGAATATCAAAAGTAAGGCAAACATAAGGAAGATATAAGATACGAAAAGCGACACCCGTGTTATATTTCATCATTAAAATCATGATATACTCATCATCATGATTATGTGTTTTCAGTATGAGCAACCCCTTTTAATTTGTTCTGATCTTCCATCATACGTGCATTGTTCAATGGTTGATATGTCCCTTTAAGACATTCACCTGTTCACCTCAGCACGGAGTCGAGTACGTGTAGATGCGACTGCGAAACGTGACTGCTACACGCGTGTCAACTCAAGGCAGTGGTCTTCTCTCGCAGACCCTTTTCTGCAAATAATATCCCCATTTGGCTCGTAACGATTGAATAAGAACTTCGCAATGCTTACTGAGCAATGGCGATAATCCACTACGTATTCTGCAGAATTGTTGAATAGATAGGCCTTCCTTTTATAATGGAAATTAGTGTTTCCGTTCATAATCCTAATACACGATATTAAACCCTTCTTTTCCCCGTCATTTCGTTCTAACACCACAAGTGCCAGGCTTGCATCACCTGTTGATTGTAGTAATCACCACCTCCCCCAACGGGTCTGACACTCGCAGACTAGGTGCTTATCTGCCCAGCCTTGTCGAGCTGTGCGGTTGTCATGCAGACGACGCGAAGAGGTTTTATGACCTAGCAACCAAAATTGGCGGATCAACTTCTCCCGCCCCTGTTATACCCTGGTTCAGCCCTTGAGCTCGAGTCCATCTCCCGGATCAGATATCCCCAGGGATGATGTTGCTCACATTGCCTTGTAATATTATCCATCAAGTTGTCTTTTATTTTATGACAAAATCGTCAGCTTTACTCAAGTTTTTCATTTCAAGAACATTTGAAATTGCATCGCAACTCAGATGCAATGAAAGAAACTGCGGAATTGATCTCTCTTCGGATGCCCCCCCCCACACACACACACACCCACAAACACATGAAACAAGCAATTTGTAGAAGCAATAATGATTCGTCCCCCTCTATGAATTAAAGCTGTTAATACTTTTGATGAAAGACTAATGTTATTCATTGCAAGTTTGAAAGATGACATATGAAACCGACCCTTCTAATGATCGACTCGTCTGCCTGTATCATAATTTCTATTCAGGAGACTCAGTATTGCGTGGGTCTGGAGCTAATTAAATTGTAGATTGCTTTACCTATTATGCCCTTCAGCGTTGCATTTGTTATGCATGAAAATAAAAGGGTACCTGAGTAAATTAGCAGGACTGTCGTCTTTGGCGATACTGTCGCTATTAGGCTGCCGAAACGAATTGATGTAATACGCCTATACCATGTACAGTGTATGATACCCACACATACACAAGTCATTGAGTCAACATAATTAGTTAATGACACTGGAATGAAAACACAAGTTCAATTATCATAATGGTTTACACATATAATGATTCTAGTAAAAGGCTATGCTATTTGCATTATGTACAGGAAATGGCAATCATGCTTTTGACAAAAGTAGAACCAAATGGACGTTTTACTTAAAGTGATCTTCAAAAGTATCTGCATAATAGTTTTTTAAATCGTTAGGTAAAGTGGACATTGTCAACAAAACAATGACTGCAAATCAATTGATTTAGCCTGTTCATTATATTCCCCTAAAGTGTACCCCCTTCTTAGTCTTTTAAATTTATGGCATTTTGGTGATAAAAGCTCTGATGTATATTCTCCCGTTGTTTTATCTTCCACTATTAGGTAAGGCATGGCGCAGTCTCACTCTTATGCAGAAGCAGCCATTTGTTGAGGAGGCTGAACGACTCCGCTTGAAGCACATGGCCGATCATCCAGACTATAAGTACCGCCCTCGCCGCCGCAAGGGGAAGAAGCGTCAGAGTCGCAGCCGTGACGGAAGCAGCGGAGATGCTTCGAGCTCATCCACACCTTCCACACCCTCACCAACAACTCCTCAGACCAACGGACTCCCTTCAAGCGCAATGCCGACACCAGAAGGATCCCCTAGGACCTCACCTACCCCAATGGATAACCTCAATGGCAACATGCCCGGAGGACTGATCGACAACTGCAAGTACAAGCTACCCCCTTTCCAGAGCATCTACGACCCCCTCTCAAGTAATACCCTTACGCAGTACAATAAATCAGACTCTGGCCACATGGTGGGTCTTCCAACCCCGGAGATGTCACCCATCGATCATTCGGATAATGTCTTTACCTTCCCACCCTCTTCATCTTCAGATACCCTCATGCAGCCCAACCTTTCTGGGGTGCAGGCAACGTCGAATGTCTTTGCGCCAATCCACAGTCCTGGCATGGTCATCAAGTCTGAACCAGGTGTATACGAGTTCCAGCAGCAGTGCGTGGTTGACAACGCTGAACTGACAAACCAAATGAACGTAACGGCAACCATGTCTGCTAGCTCCAATCTCAGGGCGCTCGTTGCGATGTCTCAGAATCCATGTCCTCAGCAACAGAACATGGTCGCGACTCAGCAGCAACACCATCAACACATGCAACAGCAGATGCAGACACACATTTTCCAGCAACAACAGCAGCAGCAGCAACAACAACTCCAGACGGTCGAGCTGCAGCAACAAGGGTTCAACAACGCACAGAACAACGCGCAGTACCAGGCAACGCTTCAGATGAACACCTACCCTTCTCAGGCAATGTGTGACGTCATGCAACCCGATGACCTCACGTGCATGACCTTTGATCAGCTGTGCAATGAGGACTTTCTTGATTTCGCGAGGGAAGACTTCGACATGTACCTGCCGCAAGAGACCAACCAGCCCTGTGACAGTAACGGTAGCTTTCTAGCTGCACTTACAGACGCCTCGAACATGTCGAATGCACAGTCGTGCTTGTATTGAACCAAACCGACTTCCACGTGACTTTCGGCGACTTGCTTTCCTTGACCACGGTCAGGTGCGAGTAACAGTATCAGAATTGATTGACAGTACGTACAGCGAATCTTCAAGAATATGTTTTGCAACCTGATGCAAGTGCGATTCGGTTCGAGCGTGTTCTTGGGCTTTTCTGAAGGAAGTATGACCAGAGAATCAAACCAAAGTTGTAGGAACGATGAAGGTCATGTAATGGAGATGATGATTTGCATCGGGAATGGATTGATGTATTTTGTTTGAATGGAGACCATGTACTCAATAAGATGAGTTCTGTATCTGTGAATCTCTTGCAGATGGTTTGCAATATTATCCATTCTGCATATTGGGAGTACAAAAGTGGCAATTTGCATACTTAAGAGAAGAACGTCTTTGAGTTGAAAGATTATTGTGTGTGTTGAAAGAAATTTATTGATCAAAGACTTCAGAGACTGCTTATATTTGGTAAAGACATGATTTTACAGACTATAGACTATGAAATGTATGTTGGTGTCAGAAGAGGCCGGCCAATCTGGCGTAGGAAACGCGTGCCTCTGAGTCTGAGTTTGAGGCTCCTCTTTTCAAGATACGAGACCTATGGGGTTACGATTGCCATTAAAAAGTGTGTGATTTATTATTTTCTTTTTCCATATTTAAAGAAAGGGCATTACTCCATGGCTCAGTAAAGGCTGATTTCAAGCTGCATTCTACTCTTGGTTTGAATTCAAAGATTGTTCGGTTACGAATACCTTCATGATCTTGATCTCATTTTGTCATGCAAATCTTACATTTTCAAAAGATTCTTATTTTATTCGTTGATTGTGTCTGTGAAATGCAGATTTCATTTATGACTGCATTACAAAGCTATTGTCTTACTTACCATGGTGTTTTGTAAGGATTATATACGAAGTGGAAGTGATGTAGCTTTGGGTAATTTAATATTTTTATTTAAGATGTTTCATGATGTTCCATATCGATATTTAAAACAGTTTCATGTGAATACACAGTGTCCACGAACAACTGAAACACGTACATATCTAGATTTTGTTAATTATGTTATATTAGATGTCTAGCAAGCATTGCAATAGATATTCACTTAATAAATATTTTGCTAAGTTACGTGGTGGGCCATAGGTAGAACAACCTTCTATCCTCTCCACTCAACTTATCCGCTAGAAAAAAAAATCCTATTTCAGATTCTTTGTCAAGTATGTTTTTGCTGTTGTTATACTCAATTTTTAAATATTTGTTTGCGTCTTTGTAAGAATATTGACGATGGGGTCGTTATTCAATAGAAATTAATATTGTACTACTATTTATTATTTCCCCCACATATTCAAACTGGAAGCATAAACTGCATGATGTTCCCTGAAACTTTGCCATGTAGTCGTGTTTCTGTAAGCCACAATTTGATTTTGCAATTTCCATGTGTGTTTTTAAGCATTGCGCACCGTTTCTCGGATCACTTAAAGTCCATTCTGGATTGAAAGTGAAACCAGTGGTCTACATTATCTTTGAAACATAACCCCCACCTGGTCTTTTGTTATGTTACTTTCCTGAGGTTCCCTGACATTTCCCCAATGCATGCGTCAGGTCCATTGCACACAGGGCGTCATTCCGATTGCGTCACTACTTGCGTTAATAAAATATATCCAGGTAATAAGTCCTTACGTCACCAACTCAACGCAGTGTTTGCGTTTTCCACTTTACAATTCGTATGCCGTTCCCAAATAGCGCATAAGTAGTGTGTCATACGTAAAGTTAAATGGTCCTGTTCCTCATTACTGCATCAGACATTCACAGTTTATTGGTGTTTATGCATTTATGTCCTCGTAATCTCATGGCATTGTTTGACACTTTTGAAATCGATGACAAACTTTTTTTTAAAGGCTTCATATTTTTTGTCATTCTGTAGAACATTTTACTTGTCATTTAAAACAACAGTTACCATGGTTATTATCAAAAATAAAATACCCTGTTATCGGAGTCCAATTCCCAATTTCGGAAAACCACCAACCGTACTTCCTTTCTATGCTCCATGAAAACAAATTACACAACTACTCAAGAAGTCCTTCAAAATTTAACAAAATTGTGTAATCCCATATTTCAAATGCATGTACCATTGAACTGAATTGTTCTGCCGAGTCTATGACAGATAATGTTATAAATGATACCACATTTTTTAATGATTTCGCAAGCATACAATTTGGGTTATTGGTTTTACTATGCATATAAAATGATGATTGTACAGTTATGTTATGAATATCATTGTGTATTTCTTATGCGAAACAAAAATAATTTTATCGCTTCCAGTTGAAGAAAAAAAATGGCGACGGCCGTGAAGCCCGGAAAGTGTGTGAGATTTTATCATACTTTTAACTTTTGAAAGTATTTGCATATATTCGGTGAATGGTGACCAATTCTTTGAGAAATATGAGTTGAATTGCAAAGAGCAAAACTCTGTTTTGGGAACACCGCTCTACTCTAGTGAGGTAAAGAGCAACCATTGGACGGAGGAGGATTGAACGATGATTTTGAAGGGAACTTGATAGACAATATTGATGAGTGAATGTGACCTCTCAAAGCTACGCAAACCATCTACTCTGTAATGGGAGCGTCTAGGTCTTAGTTTTCGTATATTTTGTATTAATTAACTTATTCCATTTTGATTGTCATGTTGTTTTATTAAGATCTGTAAAAAAATTAGCTATACTTAACAATTATTTGTAATCAAGTGGATCGCTTTGGGGTTTCTATCCTACAACTAACAGCCTGATGATAACAAAGGAAACAACTAATAAGTTAACACCTTACAAACTTCAGTTATATATCTCATTGTTGAACTGAGTGTCTAATTATGGTCCATATATCTGCGAATGACATCTCTTTGCGCAGATGATGCTCAGTCATCAATTGGTTTCATTTGAAAAAATTAACGTACGCTACGGAAGGAATTGTAATCAGAACTTGTACATCCACTTTTATGTTTGTTTGAAAAATACACTACGCAACCATTGGTCATGTTGGTGGAAAAGGGTACACATCTATATTTTGACACCCATCTGTTCTATTTATGTTCTTGTATTATCGCATTGGATCAAGTCTAATATTTGGGGTCTCTTCGTTGTTCTGTCTTTAAGCCTTTTCCATTAACAAAATGAAACTTATCATGGAAATGAGGTTGTGCGGGCCATGATTCTCAATTATTATAAACCACATGGACTTCTTATTATGAATGGTAAAACATAAGAAATAATGAATATGTTATCAAGAAGACTGATGTACATTTTGTAATAGCAAATAGATTATGCAAGAAAAATCAACTTTTCTTAGCTCATGAACTTTTCACGACCTATTGATTAAAGAAAATAGTCCTTTTCAGTGATTATTACAAACACTAATTTACTGTGGTGATTTGCTCATTATTTACTGTGAAACTTGAAACTGGAATGTGCTTGAGATGGTAGGACTGAGAGAAAGAAGTAGAGGAATTGTGGAGGAGGCGAGTCAGAGAGTGGGAGAGAGAGAGAGAGAGAAGAAGAGAAGAGAGGAAGATTAAATAGAGAAGAGAGAAAGTGGGGAGAGAAATGAAATAACTACATGAAGAAGATACTAACAATTATTCCTCTGAATTATCCCAAAATGGTAATAATTATCTTCTATTACTACTACTTCTTCTTCTACTACTACTTCTACTATTACTACTTCTACTACTACTACTAATAATAATAATGATAATGAACACACGTCTCATATACTGTACGATTGATAGAAAGAAACAGAGATATCGAATAACTTGATGAATGGAGACAGAGGAGGATGACACAAGAATCTAAATAATGGGGATGGACAATGTTATGTACAGTATGCTAAACAATTAAACCTCTTAAAAGATATAGGGAGGGAAATCTGAAGTAGTTTATCAAGAAAATTATGTCCTCTTGTCTTTTAAGAGCAAATTTTAATTGCCAACCTTTTGTCTCTTACATCACTTTCCTTCAGAGTTTTAATAATTTCATTATCATTGTTATTATCATTATCATTATCATTATTGTATCTACTAGTGGTGCTACCGGCATGACCGATTGCTTTAACAGAAGATGACAAGATAGTGCCAGTAAAAGTCACACAGAATATGACAACATTCCATTTCTTTCATATATTTCATAAAGAAATTCCGCAGAGTTCTTCCCTTACACTGTTCTGTTTATCATGTAATAATAATTATTTAAAAAACGATGGAAATCCAACGTAGGATCATAAATGTTTGTCATCATCGCATATCATAATCATTGTATACTTTATCAAAATGGAAACAAAATAAACTTCGGATGGGGGGTGTTTGTCATATCCATCAAACCTTTTACTGGTACGAATTATAAAATTCAACTCATGTGGGTCATTAATGAAATAAATCATGTGTTCCCCTGCACACTACGTATAAACCGGATACTTTGAATATCCTTGCTAACCTAGATTGGCAATGCCATATGAAATTGTGGAAGAAAAGGATAAAATAAAAGTCATACAAAATACATGGTCACGATGACCCAGTTTGCAGTACGACAGGTTAACATGGCTTTTACTCAAAATAGAGAGTCATGAATGTGCTTGATCCATATTCTTAAAAATGTATCGAATTCAAATTCAATATTATTGATTAAAATCCAATCAATATCATGTAGGGTCATTCTCAATGTGACGTTACCAAAGTATATACGGGAATCAAAATTATATTGTCAAAAATACAGTCATTATCTTAAATAATGTACATTTAATATGTTATACGAAATTCGGCACATGTGGATTACATATGTTATAGGAGAGGGTGCAGATCTATAGAGATGACAACGGGGAGGGGTGGATCGCCTTCCCCTCCCCACCAGATAATGAATTTAAAAAACCACAGCAACTATCTCGGTTTGGCTGTGTAGTAGTTGGTTGGGAGGGGCGTAGGTCCAGTTTGCCCCTGACATTTCCTTTTCAAATGAGGGGGGGGGCACTTCTGAAACGACCATGATCCTTTCTAGAGATGAGTGCCGTGGACTGACAAATGAAATTACCATTTTGACTCCCCCCCCCCCCCCCCCCAAACAAAAAAAAACAAAAAAAAAAAAAATGAATATTCATAGCAGAAATACAATGTACTATATAATTTGCATTTGAATTTGAATTTGAATTGTATGTAGACGATGGTCGTTAGGAAAGTTGGTCTGTTACTTTCCTTCATAAAAGTTGTACCGTCCATCCAAGATCACTTTTGATCAGTAAACTCTCTCAGTATTTCTTATAATTGCAGTAAGGAATGACCGTGATCCAGTTTGCAGAAACATAACGCGGTCGACCATGTTTGATGGCTCCATATAGTTATTACCAATCTTGAAAACTTTCGTACCACATCAAATGAACGAATAACATTATAATGAAATATGCAGGTATTTCCAATAGTACAGTTACTTCATCAGGTAAACTCCATTGACCCCTGAAAGTCACTGAACACTAGGTATATAGGTTATTTACCCGCGGAATGACATGCCGTAAATAAATGGAGCATTTTTTTAGCCTTGGCCTGATATCATTTTAGTCTTATCATGACCTAATACAAATATAGCTAATGGTTAATGTACACTTGAAGGTGTGGAATTACAAGAGAGGGTCAGAAATTAGTAGAGGTCACACATGGTTGACCCAGTTACAGGTTCCGAAATAAAGACAAAATTGTGTTGATAAAAAAATATTTGTGACCTTTCTCATTCCAAGGAGGTACCAGCATTTCGTCTACATCAGTTTGGAAGTATGTCATAGTAGAAATGTCCAATGTAGAGCAGTGCTTGTCAAGTGCTTTCATATTTAAAATATAATGAGAAATAGCCGAAAAGTTTGGACTATACGTTTATCCGATATCTGAAGGTAGTCTCATAAACCCGTTTCTTTGTGCAGTGATGGAGACTTTCAACAAGACGTTGCTATTGCTATCATTGTCTCTCATGCCTCCTTCACAAATCACTAGTTCCCTACATTCTCTGCCATCTCTACATCTCCTTCTTATCCAATCATTGATTTTCGCCCATCTTACAAAGTGGTCAAATATATATCCTCCTTTATCTTACTCTATTACACCTCTCATTTTCGCTTCTAAGATAACTAACAAGGCATTTTCCTCGGGATATTTTCTCGACCAAATATCTCGCTAATTGCAGCTGCGGGCTCATGAAGACGCAAATTAACTGCACTGTTAATTTGCGATCGGGATAGTTGCAATAGCGGGTTATTTGGCAAACTCGATGAAGACAGGCCTATAGTATCTTGATTGATCTGAAGACATTTTCTGATCTCAAGGCAGCAATAGCATCAGATAGAGTTGATCCCGACCTACTTTGTTTGGACCTACATATCCTTGGCCTCTCGAGTGCTCGTCACCTTGGCTTGGATGATGCTACGAGCAAGAGATAAGTCACTCGTCACCGAGATGAAACATTAACTAGTCTATCGGCGCAGACATCAATTTTGAAGCCGGTTCAAAGTGAGGGGCGGTGGAGACGTATCTCTCACCCACCCCTCCCCCTCCCCCACATCGTTCGAAAAAAAATTAGGGGCTCATTCATATGCACGCCATCATTAGAAATTATTCTGTCATCGTATTCTGATGCAGATTCAGGAGGAAAGACGGGCTAGACGCCCCCGAATGTATTTTAGGGGCACATCCATGTTTTTGGTGCACGCCATCTTTATTTTGGTCAACTCCCAAACCATGAAAAAGGGGAACCTTTGGGGCGCTTCCTCAATATTCGTTATCCAAAATTGCTTCCATTGATGATATTTTGTCTTCCGCTTTTCGGCCATCACCATTCCACAATATGCACGTTTTACTCAAAATGTTTAAACAAGAGTTTCATATCGATTGTGAAACAGAAGCCCAAAGCCGAAAACTTGCATAATTGACATGACCAGTCATTACCCATATTCCTGCAACTACATGTACATGTACCATAATACTCTGGCAGCGAGGTGGTCTATCTGTATTTTTTCTATGACGAATTTACAGTGTCGCTACCATTGAGGGTAATTTTTTTGCGACCAATTGAAGCGGGCGAGCGATTGGAACTTTGGTATTTGGCGATGATAATAATGGTGGTGGTAATAATGATAGTGATGAGAATGAAGATGTTGCCGCTGATGATAACTATGATAATGATGATGATGGTAATGGTGTTAATAATTGTATTGGTAACGATGATGGTGATGATGATTGTAATTATAATGCTAATGATGGTGATGCTAAAAATGGTGATAATGGTGATGGTGATGGTAATGGTGGGGGTGATGATGGTGATGATGATGATGGTGATAGGGGTTGTGGTGGTGGTGACGACGATGATGATGATGGTGATGGTGGTACATGGTGGTGGTGATGATGGTCAATTAAGAGGCATGGAGTGTGGCAGCCATGGTATAAACATCCCACATCACTACATCCCCGCAACCCCTCCCCGCCTCCCAATCCACCTACCAATCAATAAAGTTCCCATGGACATGTCTCTGATCAAACCAGGAAGCTGTAATGAATGATTAAACTATCATTACATCTCATGACACACTTCGACCTATGTATTACCACATTCTTGTTTGCGCATGCTCACGGCTAATGATCGGCTGCCTATATTAACACGATCATGACAAGGGCACTGGTCGACAAAGGTCAACGAACTCATCTTCCACTGGCATGATTTGAGCTGAACCCCGACCTAGTTCATCTTCGGGGGTAAACATGATTGACCAGGTTGATGGCATGGAGGACGAACGGTTAAAGGGTGGATTCTGACATTCGAAAAAGTGAACTTAAAGCCCCACTGTCCTACTTGTAGCTACTTGCTCCCTCTGTATAGAAAACTTCCCCAATCGATGCCTGTTGGTCCCCCATGAACCTCTTTTTTATGTTAGTTGAGAGCTGAGTTAATGAGATAGCCACCTGTCAGTGACCCCGCTGTGTGGTCTAACCCCCTCTGGCCCAGTAGTATTGACGGTCTTTAAAGACGACAGAATATAAGAACAGTAATGATCAACTGATTAAGGTCACGGTTTTGCCGTGTACGCCTTACCTTGCGTAACAAGCGAGGACTAACGCCCACTTTTCGAGCAAGATAATTATGTTGCCAATTGATCACAAGAAGTATACGGTTTAATACACAACCGTCTTTAATCTATCCTAACCACCACCTCCCCTTTTATTGAGCTCGAGTTGCATCTTCCACATCGCGTTCTCCCTCTTCCTATCTCTGCTTCTGTCTCTCACTCTGTATGTCGATCTCTCTCTCTCTCTCTCTCTCTCTCTCCCTCTCTCTCCCTCTCTCCCCCTCTCTTTCCCTCTCCTCCCCCTCCCTATCTCTGTCCATCCCTCTCTCTCTCTCTCTCTCTCCGCCACTCTCTCCTCCTCTCACTCCCTCCTCTCTCTCGCTCTCTCCTTGTATTTGTATCTCTTTCTCACCCCTCCCCCACCCCACCCCCTTCTCTCTTACCTTCAACCTTACACAAAAACTCCTCTACTCTACTCCTCCCCTCCTGCTCCCTACCCATCTTCACCCCTCTCCGCTCCCATCAGCTCCCATCACGCTGGAAAGAATGTTAACCCACTTCTCTCCAGTGACCCGTACACATGCCAAGTTCAGGGTTAACCCTAATGGATGATAGAAGTGTTTACCATTCCATAAATACGTTTCATATTTGCTGTGTCTTTTTACTGCCGCAGCCCACGTTTCGATGACAGATAAGAAAACGATTTGTTGTCGATAAAATGACCGCTATGGCATACATGGGGGTCGCCTTTAACCCAACATGTGGGGCGCGTGTCATGCAGCATGACCCCAATTCTACATTCCCGTTCATATACATGTATATCTGTTTGCAACCAGGGGCGTATCCAGACATTTATAAATGCCCTCTCGATGCTGGATACGCCCATGGTATAAGTAGTACCCGTACTGCCGTAGTAGGCATTTTAAGTTAGTTTTGAAACACGCAAGGTGTCCTACTTTTAATTTGGAGCGATTACATCGTGAAGTATATCAATAGTGGAATACAGAAAAAGCACCTCAGTAAACCAAATTACCTTACATGCTTATGGCTACCCAATGAGTTTACAAATTGATGTCACGTGATTTTAATATTGAGTAGTGAGTCTGGAATCGGAGATTTCTCTGTCCATACGTACATAATGTTTCAGCGTGGTTAAAGAACTGTGTGACGGACCCCGTATGGATAGTTATAATCTTGATTTTCTTGAGAAGACATGAACATTATTTTACCTGACTGCAAAAAGAGCAACTGGAGCTGCGGAGGTCGACATATTAGCATAAAGTTGTTTGAGTCTGGCCGAGTGATATTAGGAATGGTGTCTTACAAAAGGGCACTAACGTATTTGAAATGTTTCGAACCAGGCACCTTTAAAGTTACTCGGTAACATTGTCTCAGCTTCTGAAAAAAAATCCTTGATTTAGCTCATGCTGCAATGATAATTATAAACCTTTAGGTCAGTCAGGAACCCCATGACTTTTTACAAGCCGATCGCCTGTCTGATTATAAAGATATTTATGATTGGAAATCGAAATAAAATTTTCCGTTTTCCTAACGGTTTTTATAACACTACAGTCTATTGGGAAAATGAGTATGGTAAAACCGGTCACTCAAAGATCATTACTTTTTGAAGTGCAACTTTTTTAGGGCTTCAATATAACACCATATCACAGACACTGATAACACGTAGAGCCGTGCATCTCAAATTTAACATTGTTAAACGATCCCTTTAAATGGTTACAACTGCCCTATCACTGAGCCATCAGACCTACTCATTATGTGGGGGTAGGTCAAGGAATATTTCATTCACCCCCTCCCTCCCCCCCCCCTTCTCCCTCCGCCTCCTCTCCGAACTTGTATCCTGAAAAATTGAATAAATGGTTAACAATGTTAGCCATGCATCCCATTAATGAAGAGTTTGTCTGTCTCAGTAGGGTTCCAATAAAAGCGCCCGCTTCTAGATCGGCCTTTTAAATTCGATCCGTAGAAATCAATTTCTTGAGGAATGGATATTACGTTTAATGTCAAGGGCATAAACGAACAGGTAGTATGTTGAGTATCCTCTAAGTTTAATAACATGAATTGATTTTGATTTAATTAATTATACATCCCTAAGCGAATTCTACGTATTTTGTTTGTAATAATATGATACTTATCATCTAAACAGTATGTTCATCAAGTAAAGCAAATAAGGGGGCCTGTATTAAAGTACGATGCGATACATGATCTGGTCAATATAGCAACAAGTAGCTTTGAACATGTTTAGTAGTAGTAAACGACTTCTCATACATGAAACACGGATATACTACCGACATGCATGAAATTAGTATGTGTATTTGTGTTTGTTCGTTGGGGGAGGGGCGGGGGAGGGGCGTGGTTTTTACTTACTAATTGGTATATTGATTTTGTAAAGCGCTTTATTAAGCGCTATATAAAAATTAAATATTATTATTATAATGTTAAATTAAGAGGCCATCCATCGATCGAGAGAAGTTGTAGAAAGAGTCCAATACCCAAACTCTTCTTTTTCAAGCTCCCCTTTCTCCTCTCCTTTTCCCACCGTTTCCTTTCTCTATAAATGAAAGAAAGCGAGGGGAAAGTTCTGAATCATCAGAAAGCTAAATCACACGTTGAATAAAACATTTCTCTCTCTCTCCCTTATCATTTTACATTCTTGCTGTCAACTTTCCCATACAATCGGCGCTCTCAAAAAGAGTCCATTAACTTCACAAAATTTTCTCAATATCATCTTCTCGTTTTAAATTCATGTCAACTTTATAAAACAACCATATCGCCTCAATCTATCCTGTTCAAAAACCAATATATATCTTGTGTAAATACCCTTTATCCAAAGCTTTCATGACGGGCGATATCTGTCACATGTAGTCCAATAAAATGGTAGAATATATTTCGAACAGATGCTGTCTTGTCGGTTGGCTCTGCATAGGTTCCCAGGAGATGCTGCAATCTGTAATTCAAAACTTCAGAGATTATTTTATCATGATACATGCCTGTAGTTGGTGGCGGTGACATCGCGGTTCTGATTTATTACCAATTAGAATATGATGTTGTTTTTCGATTTCAATCATTCTTGAAGAAGAAGAAAAAAATCATGAGAATCATGAACCAGGCTGCAGCAAGATGAGGGAGGATTGGCTGGAACATGCACCGGTTACTATGGTTACGATGCGGATGTACGGTATGACGTCATGATCTGGGCCTGAGGTCATAGGTTGCCTAGGGTCAGGGAATGAGGTAAGAATGTTTTCCTTCTTCTTCTTCTTCGATAAAACTGATACGGATTTAAAGGGGATGTCCACTCTGATATTAAGTTGGCTTTAATAGAAGCAGAAAATGAGAGAGCAAGTCAGTAAAATGTCGCAAAAAGAGAAATACGATTGGAAAAAAGAAAGTTGTAAAATTGTTGATGCTGCAATAAAATCAATTAAACACATATTTCCAACTCTGTGACGTACATGTATCTTGCAAGCTCCCCTCCCATTTGCCCTGTGCTAAAAAAAACTTCCGAAATATGTATTTACCCTTAGGAAAATGTTCAATCATACATTTACGCTATGTATATTTATTGCAAATATATTTGTATACAACCATGCGTGAACAAAATCTATTCCGTCATCAATTACATAAATAATTTTTCTGTACAGAACAAACAGAACAAACTCGAAAGATACGTCACAGTGGTGCCAATTAGTGTTACACTGATGGCAACTTCAAAAATTCATAATTTTTGTTTTTGTAATCGAATATTTCTCAAACATCCATAATTTGTTTCTCTCATTTTTCTGCCTTTATTAAAACCAAATTAATATCAGGGTAGACTTCCCCTTTCCCTTTAAGATGTTAGATCTTTAAGAAATGCAATAAAAACATGACGTCAAACATAATGCCTACTAGCATTCAGGAGGAGTCAAGCTTTTTCAAAGTGGCCATGGTGATGATAATGATTTAACAAGAAAGGGGCAATCATGGGTATGGAAGTTCATTTGGAGAGAATGGCTATTTACTCTGGTGTTTTTCATGCAAAAACGTATTGTAGAAGCAAAACTTAAACAACTTTATGAATAAAATAGCTTGAAGCAAGCTGCTCGAACTGAACTGAGCCCTGGCCAGTTCTGCTTGAAATAAGTTCATATTTCTTCATGTATATTTTAATGCATTATGTATACAGAACTAAATAATAATAGAAAGAAAATTCCCATTTTATTTGGTAAGAATAGATGTTGCACAATCATCCGATTAAGAAAGTCATCTTTGTTTTTTATTCCAGCATGTGTTCCCTAAGTGAACGACCGGAGAAAGCCCCTGGATATCGAAATAAAATGTAGTTAAAATAGAAAGATAAATGACAGGACCAAACCAGCAATGATTATTATCATGGCATCTGTTTTATCCATAAATATTTATGACTTTGCTCTCATCAATATTTTGTTTTGAGCGTATTTAACGACATCCACCAGGATATTTCAAAAGAGGTCACGTGAAGATCGTTTTGAAGGAAAAGATTTCCTCTTGAGTTCCTTTAGAAGAAAGGTTAGGTGGCTGGGTCTCAAAGCCTTTTTCGAGGCTGTTCGGCGCGACTCGTAGAGGATTCGGAGGTACATGTAGTTCGGGATAAATCGGCACAACTCCTGGTAGACACAACGTGAAACTTGACTTCCTGAGGAAGATTCGTTAGGTGATCCCGGTGGATGGGTTGTTTATATGGGGGTCTCGAAGCCTTGTGTCGAGTTACATACCTGCCGGATTGGATTTCGAGGCTGTTCGGCGCGACTCGTAAGAGATTCGGAGGTAGTTCGGGATAAATCGGCACAACACGAAGACACAACTTATAACTTGACTGTCTTCCTGAGGAAGATTCGTTAGGTGATCGAGGTGGCTGGGTTGTTTTATATGGGGTCTCGAAGCCTTATGTCGAGTTAACGGCCGGGTTGGATTTCGAGGCTGTTCGGCGCGACTCGTAGGGGAATCGGAAGTAGTTCGGATAAATCGGCACAACTCGTAGAGACAACGTGAAGCTTGACTTCCTAAGGAAGATTCGTTAGGTGATCCCGGTGGCTGGGGTTGTTTATATGGGGTCTCGAAGCCTTGTGTCGAGTTACATACCTGCCAGGTTGGATTTCAAGGCTGTTCGGCGCGACTCGTAAGGATTCGGGAGCTAGTTCGGGACCAATCGGCACGACTCGTAGATACACCATGATATAACTGCATGGTTGGAGCATGAACCTATTACGGATCGACATTCATTGTTTTCTTAACGAATTCATTGTGATTGTCTCCGTCAATGTCATCTCAATAACATTCCGTACATGTTTCGTCACTTTGATCTCATGATGGTCACCGCCAAAAAGCCGGGACAGAATCAAGATAGTGATTTTACACATGTTAATCTACTTGCGCAGAAGATAATAACTCGCCTAAATCATGGAAAATCGATGTGCAGTTCAGGCTTATAATCGGAAATTGTTGTTCCGTGTACTGTACATGTATTTTATTTTGAAAAACATGTTGATATTACCAGATGGAGGCTATTTTTGGATTTTGGGGTTGTGATTTAAAATCCCGTTTCCCTTATTTCCTCATAATATTCCAGAGTTACAAAGCACAGGGCTTATAAAGATCATGGCCTTCTAATTGTTTTATAAGGTCATGGGTGTGTGCGAAAGTGTGCGAATCAGTAATAATACATTTCATATCACCAAAATCGTCTGCTTTTCAACTTTGCTGCTTCCCATTGGGGATGCTTTTTTTTTAGCAGATGTTTCTGCATTTATTGATAAATCAAATATAAAACATTCAAATAACAATAATAGTATATAATATAATTGATTTACATAAAGAGTGACAACTTAATACACACAAAATATTTTTTTTTTTTAAATGCATAATTGAAAGCTTGAAAGTATGGAGGTAAGTAAAAATAATCAAGATAAATGCAGAGGCCAACTATCATAAGCAAGGAAGCTTGAGTCGATAGCAGCCGGGAAGGGGGGGGGGGGGTACATGGCGCTGTTTTAGGAGAATGTAGGGGAATAGAGAGTCACATATAAAGATTTTGTTCAGAAATTATCTAAATAAAAAGTGGAAAGAAATAAATGAAAGAAAAAAGAAGAAAAATGTGCAAGTGTGTGCAAGTGGGTGTGTGCAGGTGAAGTAAGTGTTCGATTCGTATTGTTAATGAACTGGTCATCTAAAATTAATTTAAATAAACAATCAAAACCTCTGAGACCTCTGAAAAATGTGCAAGTGTGTGCAAGTGGGTGTGTGCAGGTGAAGTAAGTGTTCGATTCGTATTGTTAATGAACTGGTCATCTAAAATTAATTTAAATAAACAATCAAAACCTCTGAGACCCTTATGATGTTTTTGAATATGTAGATATTAAATATTTTTTCATCGATGCTTTGAATGAATAAAGAGTTGCAGAGTGTTTAATATTGTCAGGTAAAGCATTCCAAATGTCTGGACCATGATGTCTTATCGATTTATAGGCCATAATAATTTTGGGGTTTGTTAAGTGGAAATCGGATGAGTGTCGTGTGGGATAAGAATGTATATCACTATTGTAAACAAAAATATTTCGAAATGCCAAAGGTATAGTATTTATCCAACATTTATACATAAAGATTGCAGTTTGAAAACTGTGAATGTCAGCGATTTTTAATGTTTTTAGTTTACAAAATATTGGATCAGTATGGGCTAAATAATGTGAATGTGTACAAAGACGAAGTGCTTTCTTTTGGAGACGATATATTAACATAATTTTCATCTTACTACTATTACCCCAAGCTATGTTACAATAAGATATGTATGACAAAATGAAGGAATTGTAGAGCATAAATAGTGACTTTTGTGATAGATAATATTTTAATTTATATAAAATGCCTATGCTTCTCGAGACTAGCATGCAAATGTTGTTAATATGACTATTCCAAGTTAGGTTTGAATCAATCATTACACCTAAGAATGTTGTAACTTCTTTTTCAATTATGGGCATGTTATCTATAAAAATATCATAATGAAGTACATGTTTAGAGTGTATGTTTTTGAAATAAATACAATTAGTCTTATTAATATTTAAAGAGAGTTTATTGGATTTGAACCAAGATGATAATTTATTTAGTTCTAAATTGAGGGTTGTAATAAGAATGTTTAAGTCTTTATGCGAATAAAATACGTTGGTATCGTCTGCGAACAGAACATTATGTTAGGAGTGGTGATGCATTAACAATATCATTCATATATACTAAAACAGTAGGGGACCTAATATGGAGCCTTGTGGTACTCCGCATTCTATGGTGGAAATATTAGATGTTGTAGATTTAAACATAACATATTGATGTCTATTACGCAAATAGTCTTCAAACCAAGAAAGTACAATCCCTCTAACTCCATATGCTTTTAATTTATGTATTAATATACGATGGTTCATGGTATCGAATGCTTTCGATAAGTCCATAAAAACACCTACAGTGTGTTCTTTTTTAGAAAGGGAATCAGTTATTTTGTCACATAATTGTAGAATAGCATAATCAGTAGAGTGGTTCTTTCTAAATCCATATTGATTAGGAATTAAAAAGTTATTGATATCTAAGAAAGAATATAATCGTTTATATACTATTTTCTCTAATATCTTTGAAATGCTTGGTAGTAAAGAAATTGGTCGGTAGTTTGAAACTTTAGAGTGATCATCCTTTTTATATATCGGAATTATTTTTGCAACTTTTAGTGGGTCGGGAAAAAAACCCTGGGAAAGAGATAAATTAAAGATATGTGATAACGGGGAAGCTATGAAGTGAATTATTTGTTGTAATAAAGATACACTTAGCTCATCGTAGCCACTAGATGTACTGCTTTTTAATGAACGAACAATTTCTAAAAATCTCTTGAATATTTGTTGGATTAAAAAATAAGGATTGATTAACGTTATTATTTAAGTATTTGAAAAAAATCATTCTTTTCATTGATTATTTTGGAAGCTAAATCCGGTCCAATATTAGTAAAGTATTTATTGAATGCCTCAGCAACATCATTTGGGTCTATGTGATGCCCATTATCATTAAATTCAATATTATTTGGAGTATCCTTTTTCTTCCCCAAAATGTCATTAACCGTTTGCCATAATGATTGATTATTATCTTTATTATTTTCAATTTTATTACCATAGTATAATTTGCGTGATAAACGAATAATTGAAGTCAATTTATTACGGTACTTTTTATATTTATTTTGATTTTCATTTGTAGGTGATCGAAGTGAGATTTTATATAAACGAATTCGGGTAGATATTGATTTAAGTATACCTTGAGTAATCCATGGTCGTTTATTTTTCTTTTTATTTGACTTAATTCTTGAGAGGGGCACATTTTTATTATAATGACAAAGAAGTTTGTTTATAAATTTGTCATATGAACTGTTCACATCTCTTTCAAAATAAATATCATACCAATCTTCTTGACTCAAGTCTATCTTTAAGGATTCAATATTACGCTTGGTTTCTTTACGTCGTGTTGCTTTCATTTAAGACACACTCTTACAGAGCACACCATTCAAACAAAACCCAAGAGAGGGAAACTGCTCCTTTGTCAATGACCGAAAATGCTTACGCAGTCATTATTGTTAAAACAGCTGAATGTTCTCATTAAGATGCACATAATCAGAAGGCGGCGACTATCATTGGATCAAAGAAAGAATCACGTTGAATGTCCATCCGTAATAGGTCCATGGTTGGAGCAACAAAATCGAACTCGGGGAAAAGCTCGGCAAAACTAGTAGCCTTAACCAGTGGCGGATCCAGGGGGGGGGGGCCCGGGGGGCCCGGGCCCCCCCCCCCTTGAGAAAAAAAAAATCATGTAAAATCACGCGATTTTTACCTTTTTTGGGGGGTTGGGCCCCCCCCCCCCTGGCGCTCAAGGGGGGGGGTGCAAATTAAAATTTTTAGAGGACCAAAAAAAAAAAAAAATGTGCTCACTACCCCCCCCCCCCCCCCCCCCCCCCCCCCCCCCCCCCCCCCCCCCCCCCCCACTGAGCGACTTTTCGGCTGGCTGAGTCGTTGCGATTTTTTTTGGGGACTTCAAAAAAAAAAAAAAGTGTCCGCTTACCCCCCCCCCCCCCCCCCCCCCCCCCCCCCCCCCCCCCCCCCCCCCCCCCCCCCCCCCCCCCCACTGAGCGACTTTTCGGCTGGCTGAGTCGTTGCGATTTTTTTTGGGACTTCAAAAAAAAAAAAAAGTTGGGCCCCCCCCCCTAAGAAATCCTGGATCCGCGCCTGGCCTTAACCATTTATAATGTGGGAAACAAGTCGGGATATTTTGTCAAGCATATAAAGATCAGGAAATAGCACAAAACCTGAAGAAATTTGGAAGACATAGCATTCGTTTAATGTTCAACATTGAAGTTTCAAGTTTTAAGGTTGATATTCTCGTATGTACATGTATAACTTCCCTCTTAGGTTGCCTACAACAACGCAGTAGTCCCCTGTCATCCCTTTTCAACGTAGAGTCAATTTTAACTGATGTTAAATGACCACAATAGTCCTAAGACCCATTGGATAGCAAATGCAGGACTAATACAAATTTATAGATCCACCCCCCCCCCCCCATTCCCAATCCCCGACACTTTTTTTGTTGACGTTCTATGCCATGATCTATATATTCAATGTTTATACCAGCATATATCGATAATGTCAACGATTTACCTGCAAGATACTGAGTGGAATCCTGTGACCATTTGGAACGCTGCCAAGTAGAAACAAAAACATAATAAACGCTTTAATGAGCTGTAAGTAAAAGTAAAGAACGGGAATTGGTCCTACACCTGTACATGTAGATCATGAGAAGATTTGAGAATAATGCTGGCTCAGCGTTTTCTTTATTGTTTACTGTAATGGGTTCCGTGGATTTCAGAATATATCCGTTTGACGTGCAACTTCAGCTTTATTCTTACCTGGCAAATATATAGGCAAATGAGACAGTGAACTCATTTATGTGATGAAATTTCTTCATTCTATTTATACCATTTTACGCCCATAACACTCTTCATTCTTTGGTCAAAATAGATAAGCTAAAATTCACAACCAATCTACGATTCTACAAACGAAGATTGTTGTACAATACCTTCATTTCCATTGTGTTATCGACAAGAACCCGATTTCCTTTTGCAGGGCATTAATCTGAATTTGCCACTCCATACCCAAGAGAATGACAGCGACTCTGCATAGTAGCATGGACTTACGTAGTAGATGGTATGAGTAATTGTGACTGCAAAATGACCAGGATCGGAACCAGTGACGTAGTATGGATCCAAATATTAAGGGGGCCGGTCTGCGAACTATAAGCATTTGGCAACGTTTTGAGGGTGTGGGCGATGGGAGGGGCTGCAGCGTCTTCTTTTAAAGCCTTTTAATGCACTAGTTTGGCCAGGAGGGATTAGACCTCCCTGCAAGGTCACTGATAGGTTCTCACTTAACATAAGAAAAAGAGGATCATGGGGGACCAACAGGCACCGATTAGGTATTGTTTGCTATATAGAGGGCGTAAGTAGCTATAAGTAGTGCAGTGGGGCTTTAAGTTTCCCAAGTCATTCTCTCTTTCTCCCTTTTTTCTTTTTCGCCATGACAGAGTAGGAAGCAACTCACCCCCTCCCCCGTACACTGTTAGAACAAGTATTACAATTTTTAATCAACTTGGTTAAAATTTTAATCAACCACGGATTACCAGGTGAATCACACAATCGTTGGTTAAACTTTAACCAACAGCCTGTTGATTAAAATTTAACCTGTGGTTGATTAAAAAATTTAATGAATTATTGGTTAAAAAAATTTGCTCAATGTTGGTTAAAATGGTGTTGATTCAACTTTAACCCTTTGTTGATTAAAACTTTAATCTTTTGTTGGTTAATTATGCTTTGTTTGGGGCTGATTCACATGATGTTGGTTAAACTTACATGGGTTGTTGGTTAAAATTGTAACCATTGTAGGTTAATTCTGCTTTGATTCACACGTTGTTGGTTAAACTTTAGTGGGTTGTTGGTTACAGTTTTAACCACTGTTGGTTAAACTTACGAGGGTTTGGAGGTCTTATCTTCGTGTTCGCAGGTAAGAAATTGTTTTAATATGATTATCATCAATGCTAAGATTGTAAGGAAGAAGTGACATAAGGTTCTTGCTCAAATTAAAAACGTTTTGTGTTCCGGGCACGTAGTGTAGCTCAGCCAGTATTCAGTAAGTGTAACGGACGACCCACCCAAATTTCATGCATATTAAAGACGTTTCACTTCATGATGACATCTTATTTTGTATTTAATTGTTTTAAACAATTATATACAATTAGATTTTAAAAAAACAATGAGTCATCATTCATGCATGCAATTTGAGTAGGTGATCCGTAATACACTTCTCCTTCTTCGGGTCTGCCTCCTTCTGAGCAGTTGAAGATTCTTGCAGACTGATGACTGTGTGTGTGCCAGATCTGGTGTGTGCTTCATTACGCGTACGAGAGCCAAGTGCATGGTGCAATGCTCACATAAGGGTGCAATTCAAGTTGGTTGAGCTACGTACAGCCTAACGGGACACAAATCGTTTTTGATTTGAGCAAGAACCTTATTTTACTTCTTCTTTACAATCTTAGAATTGATGATGATAATATCAAAATAATTTCTTACCTGTAAACACGGAGAAAAGACCGTCCAAACCCTCATTCCCTCAGCGTCCTCGGGATAACCCTCCATTGTATTTGTTGATTTTGTCGCACGCGTACAACGTATACTTTGCATGTAAATTGTATGAAGTGTCGAGCGATCGCTAGCTACGCGCTTCGATATCGTTCCGTTGGGTCACGTGACCAGTAGTTTAATCAACATTGATTAAACTTTAACCGGAAGGGGGCTATCATTATTGTCGGAATTTTGTTTTTGGGTTACAATGTTTGCCAACGACTTATATAGACTTTAATAACCAACATAGTTTAAAAGGAATAGTTTTGATCAACACTGTTTTTAACCAACGCAAGATTAAAAGTAAATTTTAATCAACACTACATTTTTAACCATGGTTGAGCGATTTTTAATCAACGATTTTTTAACCCGCAGTTTTTTAATACTTGTTTTAACAGTGTATAGCTATGCTACTGAATGTGATGAAAGTACTTTACATTCCTTCACTGACATCATGTTGAATTATACGGCTTCCCGCTTCATATTTTCCCTATAACTACTCAAGACCAATATGCAAAGAATTATATTCTATGAGAATATACCAAAAACAGTATTACATAGGTATCTCAACTCAATCGTGCTTCATGACAATTTGCAATTAAATAACCTAAAGTTGTCATTCCGCGCTCAGGAGATACAACGAATGCTTTGATAGCTGGACCTTTCCACTGTAGTTGAAATTCTATACAGAAAGACGGTGAGTGTGAATTTATTTGTTGTTGCAATTTAGTTGCGGGTAATAAGCGATGTTTCGTTGATTAAATGGTGTATAATTTGAGTATATTCAATGATTTGTATATAATTTTGTTGTTTGTTTGATGTTTTTTTTTTGTATCGTTTCATTTTATTATTTCTGTTTGGTCATGCTCGTCTCAAACTATAAATGTGCAACCCCATCCCCAAACAACAACCCTGCGTGTATACTCCTAAATCATGTTTATCGGTGCATATGGTTATATTCAGTGGCGTAATAAGCAAAAACATTTTGGGGGAAGAAAGAAAAAGTAATTTACATTAAAAAGTTAGAGAAAAAAAAAACGGAAAATCATATAATTTCAGCAATATTTGTAAATCACTGGTATCGAATTACATGTAGAAATAAACTACGTTTGATTTTTGGGGTCGTAGGGGGTACACCCCCTCCCCCCCCCCCCCATCCCCATCAATATGCCAGTGGTATTATGTTATCCACAATAACCTGATAACCAACTCCCCACCACCCTAACCACAAACCCCTAGCAACACTGCGATGACATTCACTATACCGACAGGTTTGATAGAATCGGGAGACGTTCTATATTTCGTTTGATTCTATAAACGTTTCTGCGTGTGAGGAACGGATTTGAGATCATTAAGGGGTAATTTCTCTCTCCTAATTCATTTGTTCTGACGTCTACTTTTATATCGAGGGAGACGATGAGAAGACGAGTCAAAATGTGCCCTGGTTTTAAAGCTTATCTGCCGTAGTTTACTGGAGGGATTAGAGCGCCATGCAAGGTCACTGGACAGGTGGTTATCTCATCAACTCAGCTCTCAGTTAACATAAGAAAAAGAGGATCATGGGGGACTAATGGTCACCGATTAGGCATTGTTTGTAATATAGAGGGCGCAAGTAGCTACAAGTAGTGCAGTGGGCCTTTAAATGTTTGCTGAACACAGGGCTCATTGCAAGGTGCTTGAACCCTTGTCTTCATGAGTGTGCTTGGGGAGGTGGGGGGGGGGGTAAAAATGTTCTTCTTCTTTTTTTTCTTCTTTCTTTGTTTCTTTCTTCTCCTTCTTGTTTTTCCTTCTTTTTCTTCATCTTCTTCTTCATCATCTTCTTCTTATGTTTCTTTTCTTCTTCGTCGATCTTCTTCTCCTTTCCTTTTTCCTCTCCTTCAATTCTCTTCGTGTTTATTTCCTCCTTATTAAACTCCTCATGTTTTGTTTTCCTTTTCAAACTTCTGCATTCAATGCAGAAGTTTGTCTTCTTATATTTCATCTGCACTGCCATATTCCAATATCATTAATACCACTGCTTCTGTTTTTCAGGTTCAGAGCTTTCCTTCAAACAATGTCTGAAACAAAGATACTTACAAATAGGAATTTTAACACCCAACTTATCAAAGTACAAAATGTAGGTAAAATGAAATGGCCGTTTGTGTTCGTTATTAAACTTAACTAATCTTAAATGGATTCAATTTCACTTTACATTGAAAGGTGCATTATTTCTGGGCTGAATTCAAATGATTTTGTAGAATAATCTTAAAGGCAACGGGCAAAAACTCTTTTGTCAATATACCCTCTTCTGATATCCAATCCATATGGAGTCCAGTAATGTTATAATACACTCATTTTAGTCTTTGGATATCTAAACGTTGTTGAAGGTTGCGTGACTTTCGTGAAAATTGAGCTGCCAAAACCGATCTTCGTCTCGAATCACTATCCGGGGAAAAAGGGAAACCTGAACCCAATCAACAAACTTTTTCTTTTCTTTTTTGTTTTCTTTTTCTTTTGTGATGTAATGTTTTTAGTCACTGAGATGTGTAAGTGAGAGAGAGAGCGGAAGAGAGCTGAATGCGATTTGTCACGCACATGATGTCTTTCTATAGTCTCATATGCAGTCGGAAATGTGCAAATTGATACTCCTTCTCTGCTGTATTTAAAATGTCTCTGCCTCTGTCTCCTCCCGTCTGCCCTCCACCCCTTCCCCCATTCCCTGTCTCTGTCTGTCTCCTTCCCCCTCTTTACCCCCTTCTCTCTGTCTGTTTGTATCTCTCTCTCTCTCTCTCTCACTCCCTCTCTTTCTCTTTCATCCCTCTCTCTCTCTCTCTCTCTCTCTCTGTCTGTCTCTTTCTCTCTCTTTCTCTCCCTCCCCCCTTCATTCTCTCTCAATTCATGACATACAACCCCCTCATTATACCCCCTCTCTTTGAAAGGCAGACAAATAACTAGCTATACAGAGCACTATTGTTATAGATGCTAAAACTTGGATTTTTCTGTCATTATAAAGACTTTTGTCGGAGTTCGGTTGCTTGGCAAAGTTTCATAATTCTCTTTTTAACACACACCTTTTCCCAATGACGAACAAACGTCACTAGATTTAAGGAGAGAGACAAATAAAATCAACAACAAAAAAAGAAACGGGATGAAATATCTAAACTGAAACAGAAATGAATACCTTACTTTTAGGAAAACAACTGCTTTAGGGCAAAAACTTGTCAAAGTCACGACGTTCCTTTCTTCTAATTCTTACACTCCAATCGATACTAATTTAAAGTGGTTACGTAGGTGTTATTACCAAGATGAAGATAAAGGCTATAATACCATAATGAAGTAATTTTTTTCTAAGTTACAAATGCATGAAAAGGATGAGCATAAACCATGTAAATTTGCTAGGTAAACCACAACCAGCTTAATAATGGCGTAGCATAATAATCATTAAGAGGGCATAGTCATCATAGGGGGAGGGGGGGGGGGGGGTGGGAGTGGCACGGTCCTTCTCGGAAAACGACATGTTATTGTACAAAACTTGGATGTGTATTTTTTTAGGGGGTGGAAGGGGTTCAATCTCTTTTTCTTTTTTTTCTCGTCCTAAAGCTTGTCCCGTTCTTCCTTTCATTTTCTCTTTTTTTTTTCGTCGCCCCCTTTTTTTCTTCACCATTCGATGGGGAAGGAAATCATGCCCTCCCGTGCCCCCTGTAGTTCCGCCACTGCAAGATGGCATTTAAAAAAAGGTTTGTTTACAATCATATCACAACAATAGGCAAAGTACGATGTATACACAGCTAAACTGGCAAATCTTAATACGTCAGACTCTACAGAAATCAAGGGTTCGTTGTGTCAGTAAAGCTTGGGAATCCCAAGTGACAAGAAACGGTTTAGGGTTAGAGAGAGGGGATAACGAGAAAGAGAGAGAGATAGAGAAGGGGGAGGTAGAGAGGAGAGGAACATAAAGGAGGGTCGGGATCGAGATAATGAGGCAGTCACACTTTAATTATAGGAGGAAGATAAATAGAAGTGCATGCGAAAAGAGAGCAGAGGGAGAGACTGAACGGGAGAAATAAAATTTAGAGAATGTGAAAGAGAGAGAGAGACAGACAGAGACAGACAGAAAAAAAAGAGGGAGAGAGCGAGAGAGAGAGAGAGAGAAAGAGAGAGAGAGAAAGAAAGAGAGAGGGAGAGAGAGAGATTATCTGAGTACATATATATATATTCCCAGGGTCTGTCACTCTTTATCTATCCCCAGGTACGCATATAAACAACCAGGGCTCCCCTCTACACGGCCAGGTAGAAGTATAAACCCTGGAGCGATTAGAGACAGCCTAACCCCTAGATCAAGATTTGCACAAGATTTGCACTCCATTTGTTAACGCATGTAGTTTTAAAGGTATAGACTAGTTCTGGTCATGCGATTGCCTTGTGCAAGAAACGTTGTGGAACCGATCAGAAAAGGTTGATCATATAGCATATAAGTATTGGTGTGTACTGCAAGGTTCTGTAATCATCAAAATGATAAGAAATTAGGCCCAGTCTTGGTTAAGTTATAAGCACTGTACACAGAAAGATGTATATTGGACTACGCGATATCTATCCAGTCCGGATAGATATAATAATTTACCAATCATATCAATTAATAGGCGGTTTCCCAGCAAAATTTGTATCATCACGTATTAGTCAAAACATATTCTTTCACATGATTGGTAACAAGAGCTTCCATTTCATTTTTTGAGAGGGGGACGTTTCAAAAACTGGTCTTTACCTTCAAAAGAAAAAAATGTAGCAATATTTGGTTTCGCTACTCAGGTTTCAAAGTGACAGTACTATACAACTAAAACAAAATTACTGCTACTACTATTGCTACTTCTACTATTACTACTACTACTACTACTAAAACGAAAAAAATAACAACTGCTGCTACTGCTACTCCTACTTCCTCTACTGCTACTACTACTACTACTACTACCACCACACATACTACTACTATTACTACTACAACGACAAAAACAACTACTGCTACTACCACTACAACGACAAAACAACAACTACTGCTACTACTACTGCTATTTCTAATTCTACTACTACTACTACTACTACTACTACTATTACTAATACTACTACTACTTCTACTACTACTACTACTACTACTACTTCTACTACTACTACTACCACCACCACCACTCATACTACTACTACTACTACCACAACGACAAAAACAGCTACTTCTACCACTATAACTACTACTGCTATACTGCTGTTGCTGCTGCATCTGCTAATACTGCTGCTAGTATTGCTACTACTATATACCAAACATACAACTACTACTATCGAAAATACTACTACTACTTTTTCTACTACTACTACTACTACTACTACTACCACTACTATTACTACTACTAGCAGTAATTATGTTAGAAGTGGTGATTGGGGTATTGGTAGCAGTTACCTCTCAGCTAGTATGTAAGAGTGAGTGAAGTACCCTGCAATTTGTTTTTAAAATGCAATGGGACCCTAGTGTAAATGCTCTTCCAAGTTTCAAAGCTGGGTTTCCTCATCCTTAATTGAACCACATTGCAAACTTATCATAATGAAACCACAAGTAATTACTCTCCTTTAAGTTTGCATTAAATATACTGTGAAGAAAATCAACGAGACTACTTCTCTCCGAAATACTATTGCTATATCGTACACGCAATCGGCTAAAGTGGATGATTATTGCCATTATTACTGATTTCATTGATAGCACGTTTTCATCACTTTTCCCTCGCGATAAATTCGCCATATCTTCATCAAATTCGAGTGCCGTTAATAATAATGGTCATAAATTTGTTTGGAAATAAATCGGTAAAATTGGGCAGGAAGCGAGGCATAGATAATAATAAGTATACACTATAAACATGCCTAGATTCTAGGGAGCTTTAGTCATCGTAGTGTTTCGTGGACACTGCATGGCTGCTTTTGACCCGACCTACTTATATGGCATGTATGATAGATATGATTATGATCTTCAGGTTTGGGATAGTATCGTATGACATGATTGGTAGTAAAACAGTGGATATGTTTTCAATGGATCACATGATGTTTACCTGCGAGTAAAATAGAAACAGGGTCGATAAACTTTTAGGACATTCACCTTTAGATGTGCCGATGTAAATATTAAATTAGATTGAATTGAGTTTATTTCCTTCTGCAACATACAAATCAAATTACATTTCAGCGATACAACGCATTATACAAAATATAACAATTTTTGATCGTGTTCACAATATGATAATAATAATGTTGACATTAAAACAAATATGACCGATAACACGCAACCAAGAATTATTAATTAATACATCTGCGGAAGAAGAAGGGCTAACACAGTAAGCGTTTGCTTGATAGCGTGATAGCCCGGGGTGGGGAAGGGGGTGCATGATAAACAAAACATAGAAATGATACCTGGGCAACCTACTCCTTGGGACAACTGCAAACAATGTTTCATCATGTATAGTTGTCCCAAATAGTATATTAATTCAGCGGTATTCATTCATATCGGGGTTATTTCCATCAGAGGGTAGTTGCCCAAGTAGTAGGTCTAGTTATCCGGGGAGAACTGTCCGGGAGCAGAGGTCTAGAGGAAGATGTCCAATTGGGGGTGGTGTTTAAATATGGCGGTAGATGTTTTCTTAAACATGATAATGGCTAGTTGTCACATTGGGATAGCTTTTCTTTGGGGGCAGTATTTCGTGGGTAGCTGTCCGGGGAAGGAGATCCAGAGATAATTGTCCCACGGTGTAATTTTACTAGATGTGTAGTGGTGGTTAGTTTACCTGAGGCTGCTAAAAAGCATAAATGCTTGTTAGTAAGCAACGAGAGGCCAACGGCTTTAGGTCCTCTCCGAGAGACCTGGTAATGAGGATTAATGCCTTACCAAAGGGCACTAGCTGTCCGGGGGAGGAGATCCAGAGATAATTGTCCTGCGGTGTAGCTGTACTAGATGGTTAGTGTCCAGGAGGGTATGTTGTCCGGGATAGTTGTCCACGAGTAGAGTTCCAGGAGTAGTTATTGAATGGGAGTACTTTTATTCGGAGTAGATAACTGGTATCCTTGACCTACATGACTGTATAAGGTAGGTTTCACCAGGTGGTCGTTGCTTGCTGTATTGTTCAAGAGGGGTTGTTGTCCGGGGGGTGTTGTCCTAAGGGTATTTTTATGCATTTGAGTCGTACATTTGTCCACCTTAAGAAAAAGCTATTTGGTCGGCAGGGAGGAAACAAGTTATTTTTCTTTTTTTCTCGCTTGCTAGTTCCGAGGGGCAAAAGTAAAGTTGAGAAAGATTTTGATTAGGTCTTGAGAACATGGATACGAAAAACCACAATAAAAAACGAAAGATTAACTAGGGGAAAACATTGATGTTCAATGAAAGTTGTGGAAAGTGTGTAATTTTAGATGAGACGCGGAAGGAAGAAGAGGATGACGACACAGAAAGGAGAAGAGTAAATAGTTATTCTTTAGAAAGTTAAGTGAAAAAGTACTGCTTCAGTGTGATTTAGTAAAAGCAAAACAAGTTTCCGCCCGGGCTCGAACCGGGGACCTTGAGTGTGTAAAACTCACGTGATAACCACTACACTACGGAAACTCAGATGCACTTTAGCTTTAAAATAATTTTGATAACTTTCCCTCTTGCCATCTACAGACTTTTAAAAATATAATTCATTCGTGGCATCAAGCTCGCATTAGTTAGTGCTTTGTTCGGAAAGCAGCAAGCAACCGTTTTTGTTCGTCAAGGCACTATGAACATAACGGACAAAGAAAGCGGACAAAATATACAGTTCCTCATTATACCTTCAACAATTGCTATGGTAGACAAAGGAACATCCCTTCAATGCTATTATGTAAAAATGTGTAGAACAGGTGAATATGCATGTGACACATGTTCTACACATTTTTACATAATAGCAGTGAAGGGATGTTCCTTTGTCTACCACAGCAATTGTTGAGGGTAGAATGAGGAACTGTATATTTTGTCCGCTTTCTTTGTCCGTCATGTTCATAGTGAGAGCAACTTTCCTTTGAAATGTATCCATAAGATGTATACGTTTTGGAACAAAATTAAAGCTATGAATTACAAAAACTAGTTTCCGCCCGGGCTCGAACCGGGGACCTTGAGTGTGTTAGACTCACGTGATAACCACTACACTACGGAAACTCTGATGACACCTGGAGCGATTTCTCAAACAAAAAATTAAAGATGCCAAACATCAACTGAATATTAAAGTGCATCGGTAGTCGAAGCAGATTATGAATCCTGCAAACATACTGACCTACGAAATGTTGAAAAATTAAAAGGAAAAAGATGGTAGCTTTGACAATATCTTCAGTACCAAATGACAGGGATACAGTATCCCCCCCCCCCTCTCTCTCTCTCCCTCTCTCTCTTCTATTCTGTATTCTAGAAAGGGGGAAATTTTAAAAGTATTACGAGTAACATAATTTGATATCATCCCCGTATTATTTTTCAGATGAGACATGCAGTAGTAGGCTTATGTTAATTTGTGTCATTTCTGGTTATTATTATTTTTACTCTCTTATGTATAACTTTGACAATTGTTGTCCAATGTAAACAACAATTGAGAATGGTCCTATCTGTTTGGATTGAAATCAATAAAGTTTGAATTTGAATTTGAATCTATTCCTTTCTACATTTACATGTACTGTATATGTATTTGTAGATATGTGTGGGTATATATACAGTTATGTCTATACACATACACAAACATACACACACATAATATATATATATACAGTGTATATTTTCCCCAGTTAAAAATAAAGGTGAGTTCTGGTAATGCGATTGCATTGTGAAAGAAAAGGTGTGGAATGGATCAGAAAACGTTGATCATTGGTGTGCACTGCAAGGTTCTGGACTCATCAAAATCATAATAAATTTGGCCCAGTCTTGGTAGAGTAACAAGCACTGTACACATAAAGATGTATATGGGACTACACAAATGGTGTCGGGGCTAGTACTTCCTGATTTTCTTATCTTTCTATGCTCATTACTCAGCTAGAATACATTTTCTTCCAAAATTGTTGGCACGTGACATTTATTTGTAATCTTGAACATTCAGTGTAAGTTTCGCTTGATTCTGTGATAATTCATTTTCTTTTTTTTTACCAGAACTCAGGTTTATCTTTAAGTCAGAAAGCAATAATTCCAAGATCTTAGACCGAAATTGGACCAAAAAACCCCAAGACAATTACGGTCTATTAGAAGCATGTGGTATTACACAACACTTCAGGTGCAGTTATCTCTTCTTTGCACGATGAGTAAAGAACATTTATAAAATCCTGTTGATTTTTGAAAACGAGTAATCTGCGATTTTATCGGGTAATAAGAAGACAGCGTGGCCTACGCATCAAGACCTCAAAACACTCAACCATGAGTTTAGCAATGCGGTAGTATAGAGTTAACTTTTAAAAGAGAAGGTTGAGTTCTCGGAAGAGGTGAAAAATAATTTGTGAGCATTATCATTACATTATGCAAGTTTGGAAGAACATCAGATAAAAATGTTTCCTGAAAAGCATGACTCTTCAATCACCTTAATATTCTAAATATGGCATGTAAAATCATAAAAATCGGGACAGACTTGTATGCCACATGTTCATGTAGTCCCATATATATCTTTCTGTGTACAGTGCTTGTAACTTTACCAAGACTGGACCAAATTTCTCATTACTTTGATGATTCCAGAACCTTGCAGTACACACCAATACTTATATGGTAGATGAACAACTTGTTCTGATCCATTCCACACCGTTTCTTTCACAATGCAATCGCATTACCAGAACTGGTCTTTATCTTAAGTTGAAAGGACATGCCCCCCCCCCCCACCATCAATCTAGCCAACATCACATACTGAAAAAGAAGCATGCTGAGATAATTAAAATGTCCTCACTTTCAATGTTCATTATAAGACAATTATTATTCCTCTTTTTTTGGCCTTCTTCTTTTTCTTTCTTTGCTTCTTCTGACGGGGTTTAGGAATTCTACTGACACACCGATTTTTCTTTTTTTAAGGCATCGTTTAACAATGTTAAATCTGGGATGCACGGCCCTACGCGTAATAAGTCTCTGTGATATGGTGTAATATTGAAGCCCTACAAATTGCGCTTCAAAATGATCAAGATCAGTGCCCCAAAAAAGTAAAAATCTTTGAGTGACCGGTTTTACCATACTCATTTTCCCCAATAGACTGTAGTGTTATAAAACCGTTAGGAAAACGCAAAATTTGATTTCGATTTTCAATCATAAATATCTTGATAATCAGACAGGCGATCGGCTTGTAAAAGTCATGGGGTTCCTGACTGACCTGAAGGTTTATAATTATCATTGCAGCATGAGCTAAAACCAGGATTTTGTTTCAGATTCTGAGACAAAGTAATACCCAATCCCTTTAAATGTACAGTACCTCATAAGCTATACGGATACGTATTGAACACGGCTATGTATTGAACACGGCTATATTGGGTCTGTTTCATTCAGACTGTGGTCATGTTGTCCGTGTACTCTGTGTCAACATTAAAACCCCCCGCTGTCAAAAAAGAGTTATTATCTTATCTATATTATACCCTTTGTCATGTTTACTCGAGAACTTTATAAATGCCCGTTATATTCTGTAAACGTACCTTTAGACCTTTTTAAGCTCCCCTTTTCTCGAAATCGTCTTCAGTAAGATTCACAGATATTGGATACAATTAAATTGGAAGTTGTGTAAAGAAAATGGGGGAATTTCATGTATTAAACGGTAATTGAGTTCGGAGAAGTATTAATCCAACGTATTAATCCAACATAATATGTATGTTATATCGTCTTGACCACCTGGTACAATCTTTTTAAAATTTCTACATTTTACAATTGGAGCGTAATGACGGATATGAAGTTTGAAAAAAAAAGGGGCGCACCGGGTCTCTTATGACAGAGCGATGCGAACTGTTATACACTCTATACGCCAATATATACGTTTACTATTAAAGGTAAAGACCAGTAATGGTCATGTGATTGCATTGTGAAAGAAACGTTGTGGAATCGATCAGAAAAGGTCGATCATCTAGCATCTAGCATCTGCAAGGTTCTGGAATCATCAAAATGATAAGAAATTTGGTAAGAAAATCATTCTTCGTAAAGTTACAAGCACTATACACAGAAAGATGTATATGGGACTACCCTATCTCTCTCACCAGACCATGAGAGAAATAAATTTACCAAATATATGAATTAGTAGGCGGTTTCCCGGCAAATTTTTTATCATCATGTATTAGTCAAAACATATTCTTTCACATGATTGGTAATGAGAGCTTCCATTTCATTTTTTGAAATTGGGGCGTTGCCAATACTGGTCTTTACCTTTAACATATTTAAATTCATGGATGTTTCTTTCTTGGGTATCAAGTGACGAGTTCTTCCAGTAACCTGTCATTAATGAATGAACTACAATACTTGGAATCCACACTGCATATAGTACTCGTTGTTATGTTGGTCACGGCTCTGGCAAGTTTTGTTTTGTTAGCCTAAACTGGAGGGTTGGGTCTTTTTTTTTAAGTGACTCGGTAACATCATTTAAAAAATTGCGTAATGTTTGTATGAAATGATACTTCCTTCTACTGTACTAACCCTCTAACCTGAAAACAACAAAGATATTAATGGTTTTTCACCCTCTAACAGTGATTAACAGTAAATTCTCCCAACCATTTTTGACTTTTCCCAACCGTTTTTTCATGAAAATAAGACAAAAGACAGGCTTTTAAAAATCTTTCAACATTAAATGTCTGGAATGGTATAAAGATTCAATTCACTGCTTCGTGACGATTTACATTCACTTAAAATGTAATTAAATTGTAATATTAACTTTCAGATTATCTTTAATTGTACATCTATCATTGAAGGCACTACGTGCACCATTTTCTTTCATCTTTACAATGTTACCAGGGGGTGTTTCACAAAGATCCTAAGTTGAGCTTATCTCTAATCTAAGTTGGACTTAAATATTATGGAAAGCCATTAGCATCTATGGAAATATTTTGTAAAAGTTATTTTAAAAGGCATGAAAATGTTGATTCAAATTATTCACATTTTCTATTATAAAGGAGATTTCATGTTCTTGATGTGGAATTTATAAAAAGTCTAAAATACTTGAATTTTCGCTTTTGAATATATTTTATTTTAAGGCTACAAATGGCTCTCCATAATTTTTAAGTCACACTTAGAGTAAGTTCGACTTAGGATCTTTGTGTAACACCCCCAAGTCCCTTTAGTAGGCCAGAAATAATATGTGATACCCCTTTCCTCCTTGCCATTGATCATGTGGAAGTAAACCATGTCGATACAAATCTTGAACAAGAATATCAAGGTAGAATTTCACCTTTTCAAACCGTTCGAATCTTGATAACCGCGAAATAATCTCGTTTTATGTGTATGTTAGGGCTTTAGTCATGAGGAGGAATACAGACCTATCACAGATATGGGCTTCAATAGATCAAGGAGGTATTGATCTATCTTCAACAAAACTATCAGACACATGGCGGCCAATGTGCTTTTAAACAAGTGGAGAAGAGGAAGGAGGAGGAGGAGGGGAAGGAGGAGGAGGAGGAGAAGGAGAAGAATGTAAAGAAGGTGAAGACGAAGAAGAAGAAGAAGAAGAAGAAGAAGAAGAAGAGGAAAAGAAGAAATCAGGTCTAGCCGTCTAGATTGATTTAAAGTTTGAGAGTAGTCTTTAGAAATTGATCTCAGTGGAAGCACCCCCCCCCCCCCCCCGGATCTGAGTGAGATGTCCGAACTTGGGGGCGGATCCAGCAATTTCAAAAAGTAGAGGGTGCACGATCCGAAAATGTATATTATAGGATTTCCCGGCCAAATTCGCGAGTTTGTCATTCGAATTCATTTACTTTGCATTTAAGTTAGCGCAGATCAGCTTTGCCATGCCAATTATCATTCCATTTTCCCGATTTTGTATTTAATTTAGGATTTTGGTCGAAGGATTTCATAGATCTGTCATTCAATTTAGAAACTGCTCAACTAGCATTCAAATTAATCGTCACTTGTCGAGGCGTCATTTTTATCATTCAAATTAACACCTGTCATTCGTATTCGAATTATGTTTATTCAAGTTAGGAATGTTAGGGGGAAGAAATGCAACACACGTTAACAGCTTTAAAAAAATGCAATTAAATACATGATTTGCTATTGGGGTCTTTTCTGTTATTCAATTTATTAATTTTGAGGACAAAGCATATGTTTGTAGTCAGACATTAGGTAAAGAAGGGGCGAAATCAAGGGATATGGCATCTCTGAACGGACATGTTCATATACCCCGGAAAAGTGGAGACACGAAAACACCTACCCCAGTCACAATATTGTACCCTTCCTCCATAATGAAATTGTGATAAATTTATGATGAAACACGAGACAAACAACTTCCTTACATGAAAATTTACACAAATATTGAGACCATCAAGTCCGTAGATGTACAGTAAGTCTTTTTTTTAGCAATCAAACTTAAAGGCTGATGAATATCTGATAAATCTAAAAGTATATAAAGAGTATAAATGCAAGAAAATAAAATAGGATGAAATACACATGAAAAAACGATCTTGAAAGAAAATGAATAAGCTATAAAAAGTGTTTAAGAAACGAGAAATGTATATTGACCATTAATTTTAGTGCACAAAGTGCTAATTTGAATGCTACAAATGAATTAGAATGCTAAAAGTACACCGTCGCGATGTCAGAAAATCGTGTTGCGCTAAATCGAATGACGAAATAGCGAAAGAAGCAATTTGTTCATTAATTGGAATGAAACATACATAGATTCTAACGAAAACTTCATAGATTTGAAATCTAGAAAAAGGAATATAAACCCGAGATATACCCGACAGCACTAAAACCGTCGAATTTGAACGCAAGACAAATGAATTTGAATGACAAGCTCGCGAATTTGGCCGGGAAATCCTATATTTAACGAATAAGGGTTTAATGGTACCATTTGCAGGCCAAAAAATGAAAAGTTAACATTCTAACGGTATTTGAAAGATAATACTAATTTAGTATCTCTAACAATAAAAATGTCTTTAATATTAACTGGAACATT
This sequence comes from Strongylocentrotus droebachiensis, assembly GCA_035222895.1. Taxonomy (NCBI): domain Eukaryota; kingdom Metazoa; phylum Echinodermata; class Echinoidea; order Camarodonta; family Strongylocentrotidae; genus Strongylocentrotus; species Strongylocentrotus droebachiensis. The sequence goes on from JAVYIG010007918.1 coordinate 90,742, forward strand.
GCTACCATGATAAAATCCAACTGTCAATTTACGGTTATTGACCCCTAGCAATATTCACCATTTCCCTCGGAATTTCCGACATAGCAATCCAATAGCAATCCAATGGGCAGTCATATTCCGGTCAATGTCTGACACGCACCTGCCAATCAAATCATGACGTCATCACGCGACACCACTTGACATCCGAAAGCTATCGAGACAAAACGTTATGTTTCACTTGGTTTTTAATCGCAGAACTTACACTACCATTTTTGATCTAGTTACGTGTCCTACTTGAAAAAAATATTGAGTGATTAAACGATGTGAAGTAATTAAAGTATATATTAATTTCCCTGATTTTGTTTTAGTTTGGATACAATAAAACCTTGACCTCCTTGGAATTAATGGCTAGCTTCTTGACCTTTGCAAGTGTAAAATTACGTTTTATATGTTTATGTTTACCTCACCATCTGTTTAGATCATCGTTGCATATTTAAGTAGGTCATTTTATGTATGCTCTCTCTTTCTCTCTCTCTCTCTCTCTCTCTCTCACACTCTTTCTTTCTCTCCATATCTCTCTCTTCTCTCTCCCTCCATCACTCTTCATCCCTCTACCCAATCCACATTTACCCGCTTACATACATACTACATGTACCTTCATAACTTTGCCTTTATGGTGACGCAGACAAGTATTGAAAATGATATGGATGTAGTTTTAATTCGAATTCTGGAAACAAAGTCCAATTTCAGAATGATTCCACCATGAGTTAACCAAAAGAATCTAACTGCAGTACCTTTATAATAGTAATGATAATAATAGTCACATTTGTACAGCGCCTAATACTACTACGTTTCTGGGCGCTTTCTATTGTAATTATTTTTACCCCTGTCATTGGATTCAATCGCTAATCCGAATATGATAATGCACACGATCTGCTCCCTGCGGAGTATTCCGGCCAGACGCCATTTTCTCCATTTCCCTGATACCTCTCACATTTATGGCAAAGACATCGACGCTTATCCCCTGTCTTAACCTTACACCTTCCCCCCCCCCCCCCAATCGTCCTATCTCTTACCGCTCGATATATTAGTTCACCAGCAAAAGCGTCCGCCTCACAACCGGGAGGTAGTGGGTTCGAACCCCGACCGCGTCATACCAAAATACGTTAAAAGACGGGAGTTGCTGCTACCTTGTTTGGCGTTCAACATTAAGGGATAGAGCAACGTCGATCCCGCGCTGCTCAGTGGCTGCCGGGCTCACGATCAATTGGGCAAAAAGTATTTCCATTTTCGATTTAATTAAATTTGTAGTGGACTTTAAAAGATTATTATTATTATTATTATTATTATTGACAACAACAACAACAAAATACATCCATCTCCATTTTTCCTTCCTCACACCAGTTGTTCCCACCATCATGTATGATAACACATCAACAATTTTCCATCTTGGGAACGATGGCATCGACGCCCCTCCCCTAGAATGTTGAACCCAAGCACACTTCATGATGATCCTCCGCAACCTACCCCTCCCCAATTATCTTCCTTCCTCCCATCACAGTTTCTCCACACGTCTGTTTATCATCAACATGACTTGCCATCGCACACACACAACCTAACGCTCAACCACCACTTACCCACGTCGGGTGGGGGCAATGACCTCTTGATCATTTTGCCCCCACGTTCAACGACGGCAACAAAAGCAACCACATGATGGTGACGTCATCATCACCCTCCCCTGGTTTATTAGCCTGGATGTGGTTTCAGCGGTTGCCATGGTTACGCGAGGTGATGAGGATCGCGAGGGTGCCATAAATCCAAATTGCACATGAAAAGCCAAAGATCAGGCATCAAGTGATGGAAGAAAAATAAGGCCTGTTTTCACTATCTCGATATTGCCAAATATCCAGCTATTTGAACTATCCCGATCGCAAACTATCCAGCTAATTTGCGTCTTCATCAGACCGAAGTAGTAACTAGAAGGATATTTGGTCAGGGTTGTCATCCCAAGATATCTTGGGAGAGTTTGCAAAATATCCCACTATTTGGCAAAATATCCAGCTATTTGTCCCGTGCGTCCTCACTAGACCGAAGATTCGCAATACGCGCTAACGCTGAGCAAAATATCTCGAGCTAATTTCTCAAGGTCGAGTTTCAAGTTTCGAGGCCGAATCTCGAGATAGTGAAAACGCGATTTGTTACTTCGGGATTATTTCCCAAATCAGAAATAGCGGGCTATTTGGTAATCTCGAGATGATGAAAACGCGCCTATTGAGCTCTCTTGTTTTTCATGTTCTGTTAGAGGCATTGAACTCTATGACAGCATCATCACCATGATCAACATCGTCTTCATGTTTATGCCAGTGCCACTGCTGACATAACATAGTGATCTGTATTAAATCAATTTGGTACAAGCCCTGTAACAAAATCCAGATGTTGATATAACATGTGTTAGTACATGTATCTTAAAGGCACACTGCCATACTTGTAGCTACTTGCTCCCTCTATATAGAAAACTTCCCCAATCGGTGCCTGTTGGTCCCCCATGATCCTCTTTTTCTTATGTTAAATGAGAGCTGAGTTAATGAGATAGCCACCTGTCACAGTGACCTCGATGGCTCTCTGTGTGGTCTAATCCCTTCTAGCGCAGTAGTGGTGACGGTCTTTAATGATTAAAGTGACTATGTAACATTGCCTTAGATTCTGAAACAAAATCCTGGATTTAGCTCATGCTGCAATCATAATTATAAACCTTTAGGTCAGTCAAGAATCCCATGACTTTTACAAGCCGATCGCCTGTCTGATTATCAAGATATTTATGATTGGAAATCGAAATGTCATATTTCGTTTTCCCAGCGTATTTATAGCACTACAGTGGGGAATGGGTTTATGGTAAAACCGGTCACTCAAAGATTTTGTACTTTTTTGAGGCACTTCATGATCATTTTGAAGCACAATATTTGTTTAGGGCTTCAATATTACACCATATCACAAACACTGAAACACGTAGGGCGCGGACGTAGGGCCATGCATCTCAGATTTCGATGCCTTTAAACAAAGAGAACTATACTCAATGATATCACATGACACAAGTTACCATATTTCCAACCTCTTACCCTAACCCTACACCTATTATCTGAGAGGGTGTCGGTAACTCGGACAGTGCGATCATTGAGGTCATCAGAGGACATGCGACTGGTCATGAGAGACATGTCTTTGCCTATCTGCGTGGAACTCTCTTCCTTCTTATCTGAGAAAGTGATATTAAACAGAACAATTCACAACACAACTCTAAACATAATTCTGTTTTTCTTGACTTACTCCAACTGTAGAATATTATGTTGAGCCTTTTTGTTAAATGTTGTCGCGCCTTGATCGACAGTTTCGGATAAATTATGTGAGCGTTGTAAAATCATGTTTATTATATATTATCAAGAAGTTAACCCCAACCCTTGATGTTCTGATGTGTGATGAGGTATTCTGCAGTTATGATGTAATACTGGAAGCTATGAACTCTTTTGAGTGAATTCGAAAGTATACCGAAAAAGTGTTCAATCTAGATTTTAGTTTGTTTTATTGGCGAAGCTCTTTAATGCATTCTAAGAATTCATATCCAAACCTCGGCAGATAGGAGGCAGTTTAAAGCCCGCGGAAACGATTATTGTGTCATAATAACGAAGATAAATACGACTCGCTTGCTCTTAAAACCCGTAGGCGGTCCTCGCACCCGCCAACTTTCACCAAGGGAAATTTAAAAGAGATTATGGTCAGGCCATCCTTCCGTGGCACAGGCTACAAACACGAAGCTTTGCCTGCTTATTGGCTCTTAAATGAGGGCATGTAATTGGTATAGTAATCACTGAATAATGACTGCCTGGATTTCGCGCCGTCGACGATTACTCCCTTTCCACACAAATGGTCAAAGGTCATTCGAAAGGGGGCAACGATCAATAGCTGATGTGAACACCTTATAACATTTTCTCGAACAAAATAACTGCAATGAATTAAGCTTTTGATGACTCTTTCATGTTGTTAGATGGAATGGTTTCTTATTTCATGATTGTCGGATTATTTTACAACTAAATCATTTATCACATGTGAATCCTTTCCTATTAGATTTTGATTTAGGCCTGACGAAATAAAAGCATCAAATTTGCCTTGAAAAATTGTAAAAATGTAATTTAACATTGGTTATCGATTGCATGAAATAAATTCAGCCAAACACTAACATTAATGATATAAGGACATCTAGGCTAGAGAACTATATGAGGTTGGGAACTACGGTAAAATAAGTTCCCACATTTTATTCACGTTTGCTAAACAACATTCATGGGCTTGCTGACAGAAACGTTGCCATTGATTGCTGGAAGAGAGCATGGACTTATAAACTGTGTAGAGTTTACCGGCCTCCGTGACTGAATCCCCCCCCCCCTCCCACTCCACTCATATCCCCTTCCCTTCCCCTCCCCTCTCCTCCCTTTCCCTTCCGCTCTCCTCTCTACCCATTCCCTCACTCCCTCCCCTTCACATCCCTTCTTCTCCTATTCTTTCCATGCCCTGCCATGTCCTGCTTATACCTCTCCCCCCATTCCAAATTCCACTCACCCCTCTTCCCACCCCTCCTCTTCCCCTCTAGTCTACTCCCTCCACTCTCATCCCTCCACTCTCCCCACGACATACGTGCTGGCTCGTACATGTATATCAGTACAAGGAGTTGAGCTAGCT
>JAVYIG010007919.1:0-95430 GCA_035222895.1 Strongylocentrotus droebachiensis
GAATTTACACGAGCCGGACTTAAGGGGTGTTTTCAAAGGAGGAAACATGACTATATGCGTACCCTAAATAACACCGAGTGGGGGAGCCGGGGGTCAGTGGCGTATAGAACGGGATGTTACCGGCAAACGCCCCTCAACCTTGTGATGAAAAATCAGTACAACTTGTAATGGATCTAACACACGGGACTGTCAATGTGAATTCCTCCCGTTTAGCAACTCATGGATATGCTACTGGAGTGTTTCTCGTAGTTGCCTTTCGATATTCTCCCATCGCCCAATGTTATATTCTCCTCTATGCAATTTCACGCACTTTGATATAAAGGTTGTGATAAACATATTTTTCTAAAGAGTGGTATACTTGAATTCATTCGATTTGTTTTATAACTTACTATAGAATGGTATGATGAAGTAAATGATAGTAAAGTTTGTACTATGATATCGAAAAGTATCGTCAAGTTTATTTCTTGTATTTTTACTTTGCACCATATAAACCCCTCAAAAAATAAAATTCTGCATTTCAAGTTTTAGCGTTGATATCTCTCTTATTACTATATTATACTGGACGTAGGTATCATTGAAAAGCCTGTTTATTCCCCTTTACAATGATGTAACATTTGTTATGATTATGTCATCATGGAATGTGCATAAACCTGAATATTATGGGGCCAAGTGAAATGTTGAAAATGCATCGCTATTGCCAATAGTGAATTCTTCATTTGTTAGGAGGATGGATTGTGTTTAGTATTGAAGGATTTCATTGCATTTTGCAACACGTCAAATCAGATAATATGGTAACAAGAGATATCAACGCTCAAATTTGAATTGCAGAACTTTGTTTAAAGAGTTAACATCTTCCCATGATAGACACTCGATCATTGAGTGTTCATATCATTATAATTTGTTATCCTCTAAATCTCTACACGCTTTTCCATCTTTGTCGTTTGACATGCGGATTTCCTGATCCTTGCGATTTTTAGTTTTTACCCGTCGGGGTAGCAACCAGGTACAGAATAAATGAAATTGTAAAAGGCCTATTTCCTAATTTCATATTCGACAAACGTTATACCTTTTGAAGCGTTAATATCATGTTCAAGTCAGCCAGTAGAACAACAAGTGCAAATCCATGTCGCTATCTCTGAATTGAAACCCGATCTCTCACCTCCCTTCTGCATCACGTAGCATTCAGAGAACATCTGTTGAAATCATTGTCAGTGCAGATATTATATAGGTCATCGAGTCGCATAGGTCACTTAAATAGACATTGGTACCGACGCCCTATTTTACAATTAGCGGTATTCATCTACAGCTACAGACGGTATTGGGCTAAGGCTCCCCGGTCCCTTTTTTTAGTAGTATACATTTGATTCGAGAGTTTGTTGGAAACGATGTTATAAAGGTATGTATTTTAAATCATAGCTTCACTTGTCCACACAAACAGTACAACCCCCACAACCTCCCCCATGCCCACCCGAAGTCCGAAGTCCGAAAAAGATTCAGAAGGGTATGCTCTTTGTGGAGAATAGCCCACAATATGTACACGGTCGCCAATTTGTGTACAACTTTGCTTTAGAGGAAAGGAGAATCAGGCTCGTTAGGGGAAAATGAAATGTGAGAACACCAGGGCCCTGAGGTGGTGATGCTTGTGGCAGAAGATCGTTGCGTCTTGTTTTTACCCCCCCCCCCCTTTTTCTCTCTCTCTCTTTCTGTCTTTCTCTCTGCTTGTCCACTTTATTCCATTCGATGGGGGCGTAACCCTGTACCCCCTGCAGACACGCTACTGAATGAGAGTTCCTTCCCAATAGAAATACAATTAATAATGCTCTAATGAGACCCGGCGTCCTCTTTATGTTCTAATTCTGGCTGACCTGTGTGGAACGCAGTCAGCGTATTTACACAGCCCCTGCTCTAGCCCGCGGTCCATGACACTGTTTGGTATTCATGCTACTGATAGATGTTAGGGATCCCAGTCGACATACCTCAATATTCGACCGGCCATTGGTCTACAGAGGTGATCCGATATAATGTTCCGGTGAATGTAATTGCTCCGGGTTAAATTTTCAGATGTCAAAGATATAGAGTTAAGGTTCGGGCAGGGAGAGTGTAAGACTCTCCCTGGTTGTGGTTCTAGTCGGGTTTTTTAGGTTAGGGTTGGGTTAGGGTTATGGTGAGTGTTTGATCCAGGATTGAAGTTGAGAATTTGATTGGCGTAGGAGAATATTGACCATGAATTGTCACAGGAACATGTCCCGTCCCTGCGGAAGAAGCAATTGGCATTTTCGGGCTGAAAGATTATTCGAATAGTGTGTCCTGCAATCAATTCATTTCTCTTTGTCCTAATCCCGTTTCAGCCTTTTGGTTTATCAATTGTACTGAAATACGTGTCTCTAAATTTGATAGTGCTTATTTCCTTTTCTGCTTTCATCTGATCGGTTTCCAATCGTCCATAAACGTGGCAGCCAGAATTATGCTTTACACGAATAGTTGTGTACTAGATAGGATTAAACAAACAGTTTGGGAAACACCCATATTTTGGTGCAAAGTGATTATTCCTGTGTAATTTCTGTAGCACAACACTCAACATATTACCGGCTTCATTTGATGAACTACATGTACACTGTTGGTCATAATGGTGGAATAAATATTTTTACCCCAGTTTAGGGAAGGATTTAAAAAAATTATTTATTTCTAATAGATCTAGATAATGGCATACATTCTCAGATTTTATTGAATATTAATTTGCGAGTGTTTGTTTTACGTGACTGCTAAATCATATGTGTGCTCTATGCTAATCAGCTAGGGAACCTACGTCCAAAAATTCATTGCATTTTCCCCCGGCCCCCAACAGGAAAAATTCCTCTGTAGGGCCATGCATTATGGTTCAAGGCATGGCCACACAGAGGAATTTTTCCTGTTGGGGCCGGGGGGAAAATGCAATTTATTGCATTTTCTTCGTTTTGGGGGATTTGTGGAAGGGGCCGCGTACCCCAGCAAACACTGCGTACAGTCATGATTCAGGGGCTAAGCAATGGCCTCGTTACTGTGAGGCCCCAGGATAAAAATCGTGTTGATCCGCTATATATTAGTGCCCTTTTGTGAGGCATTAATCCTCATTACTGTCAATTATGACTTAATGACGTAGGTCCCTTAGTTGATTACCATAGTAGCACACATATGATTAAGCAGTCACGCAAAACAAACACTCGCAAATTAATATTCAATAAAATCTGAGAATGTATGCCATTATCTAGATCTATTACAAATAAATAATTTTTTTAAATCCTTCCCTAAACTGGGGTAAAAATAAATATTCCACCATTATGACCAACAGTGTACAATTGTCAATTATATCGTCACACTAAGTCCACGTCTAACATTAGTCAACGGCAGTTGGTAGCTATAGTTGTAGGATTGAAGACATTACTCGACGTTTTTCCCGCACATAACATCATTATGCACATGTCCCATGGAGCAGCGTAATTTTCAACATCGAGAACACTAGCATGATTGTGGGGGGGGGGGGATCTGTCTATCTAGGTCTAGATGAACAACCAATAAACAAGTCCACTAACTCGGCAGCCGAGTGATCTAAACTTGTATTCCTTTTACCAGTATTTTTAATTTTTCAGTTTAATTTTTATTTCTAGTACTGTTTACCAATCTCTTACAGTCATTCCTATCTTTCATTTCTCTTTTGCAGATTTCCCTAACCCATCTAGATTCCTGTCCGGCTACCCCCCGAGACGTAGGCAAGGTGCAGGACAATATCCGGAGTGCCTGGATACAGCGTAGATGTATCTATCCCACTTAGATGCTCATGCTAGGAGTATAGAGGAGCTTTCAGGGGAACGTCCAGTTCGTGGTCGGTCTATGTACATTGAAAACCAACAGACCATTTCAGGAGTCATCGACGATACCAGGATCTACACAAGACCCCATCGCAACCCTTTAGCCAGGCGACCCGTTTCTATCCACTTTGGGACTCTATCGAAGGATATCATGGCAGGGAATTACGTGACCGGGTGGGAACAACCACGCGAGCAAAGTGATGTAGGTCAGCAGATCATCTTTAGTGCAGGGAAGAAGCTTGAGCATCAGCAGTCATACCCACAACGCAGCAATGCTGGTGGGAGGCGTCCTTTTGGTCGTTACGGTAGCCGTCCATCATCTGACAGCACGGAGCTAGTCGGAGGCTCGCCGGCTTACAACCCTAAAGGCAATCGCGCTGCTGATATGTTCAAACGCGCGAAAGAGCACACCGACCAGTTTGCCATTGACGACGAAGCCATCACACCCCAGGCCGTTCAGAAAGCCCGCCATGGCGGTGCGGACGACTACGATCTACCCAAGAAGGCCAAGCCCCAACAGCAGTCCAGACCAGTTGCAAGACCAGCTGCTAGACCAGTCTCTCAACCAGCACCCAAGCCAGTGTCCCCTGCGGCTAGTTACTCCACAGATTATGGAGCACCTCAACAGAGACATCAACAACAGCAACAACAGCAGGCTCAGCGCCAACAACAACCACAAAGGCAACAGCAACAACAACAACCGGCACGTCAACCAGCTCCACAACAGTCCTATGCAAACACCTACGGCCAAACGGGTAACGGACCCAAGTATAACGCAAAGACGCGCCAGCATGCAAACCAACAACAACCAGCTACAGGCTGCACATGGGGCAAGGATAATGTCTCTAAAAAATTCCACTCAGGGGTGCAGCCGTATGAAGACAGCTACAACCGGAGCGCCCAGGGTTGGAGCTCACAGTACAGAGATACCCTGTCCGATGAAGATATTGATGTCTACGACCCTTTCGCACCTAGGAAGAGTCCTAACTACAAGGCGGCACCCAAGATCAGCGTCAACAGGAGCGTCAGCACAAGGCAGACCACAGAGTTCAACGATTTCAACAAGCGTGCTAAAGGCTGGAACCCGATAGGTCTGGATGAGGAGGATGCAGAGGCACTCTACAGTGCCAACCGTAAACCATTGTCCACCCTATCATCGGCCTTTGAGGAACCAAGACCACAGTACGGAGGTGGTCAACAAAGACCAGCCCAGGCCAGGTCCTCTCAAGCACGACCGGCCCAACAACAGCAGCAGCAGCAGCGGAGGCCACCCCAGCAACAGCAGCAACAAAGGCCACCCCAGCAACAACAAAGGATGTCTTCCACTGCTCCCTATGCGGCGGGTTCCGGAGGCTGGGGTGGAATGTTGGAGTCTGATGACTTATGACTCGTACCTCATACCACCAAGATTCAGCAGTCCCCTGTATCTCCTGGATCTGGTAGTCATGGTAGTGGTGGTGGTAGTGCCGATGGGACGCAACACATGGGTAATAACGTGTTACGGCGGGGTCCGGTTGGGGGAAGGGCGGGGCGACAACAATCACAGCCACAGGGTGCGCTAGTTAGGCATATGAGTTGGCCTGGGTACAACCCAGCCCAGCAGAACCCCCTTTCACTTAAAATTTCTTTGGGCGTAACGCCGTCAGGTGTTAACCGAATTTCAATCAACATGTAGAAATAGCACGCGTAGTATTCTGAGTATATAAATTAATTTCCTTATGTCTTAGTTGTAGTGTGTTGAGTATCTCGTGTCTCCCATGTCTTAATTCAATTAAATTCTTCAAGGATGTGAAGCGAAAAACTAAAGTGGTGGAAACTCTATTTTCTTTAATAGATTCGAATATTTCATACAAGCGAAAGCAAATTTACTTCTCCATGCATGCAATACTTCGTGTGTTTACAGCATGTTTAAATTAGATTTCGTTGGCAATTTGATGTAAATAGTGTTTGCTGTAAAAGTTATTTGGTTTGGGGAAACTGTTTTAAAGATTTATTTTACGGGTTTCCTCTTACGAGTTTCAACTGACAACTTAGTCCATCATTTAGACTTATCGAACGCAACTGTAAAAATGCAGACATATAAAAATAGGTAAAGCGAGAGAAGAATAAAGAATAGCGTAAACCAATAAGAGAAAGAGAGAGAGAGGGAGGGGAGGGGTTGTGAGAGAGGGAAAGAGAGAGTGAGAAGAATTGTCGTGATGGATGGGGAGGTTAAAATGATTTTCAAAAAATAAGTGTTGTACATAGAAAATGTAAATATCTCAGAGCAACATATCGACTATCGCATGTGAGATATAGAATTGCAAAATAGTCACAGAACTAGGCCCGGAATTTGTGCACTTCTTGGAATCTTATCTAGATAATAATTAGATATTATACTGTCCATAAAACCGTTAGCATGAACTTACGTAGATTATAATCATATGCAAGTATTCTTTTTCTCTGTTGTAAATTGAAAATATGTATTGTTCATTTCGACTAATAAGCCGCTTATGGATTGATATATTTCTTTACGAATATTTGGAGAAAGATTATTGCCATGCACCGAGAGCATTTGCCTTTACCCTTTGTAGATGCATGCCGTGAGATTTTCACGCTAAATCACGCCAAAATAGTAATTGAATAGTGATTTCTAATATTATCATACCCACCTTACTTCAGCATGGTTTAACAACATAATGAGTGCTTTCAAAGCGCTGTCTTCACATCTTGTACATATTATCGATTTTTAAATTTAAATACGAACTCAAAGAAACTTAAATGAAATTTATTGTGTGAAAATTCTCTAGAGAGGGTGAGAGAGAGAGAGAGAGAGAGGGAGAGAGATGGTGAGTAAAATTGTAAAAGGGAAAATCAATTTTCCCAATTCGTGTTTGATTTGTGTGTGAGCTACTGCGATGTAGATACAAAAGTAGTTCTGATTTTGTCATCGTAATTAAACCATATTCATTTGGAGATTTGGAAAAAAGCCTTCTTTCATTTTATTTGGAGACATTTTTTCGGATTAGTTGTTTGCATTACGCTGGCGACAGTTTTCTGCCATTGAAATGATTGAAATGGTGAACATGTTTGGTTCTATTCTGTAGTTGTGGAAGTAAATAGTAATCTCATTTTTTTTTTTGCTTTATATTAAATCGAATAACGCCATCCTCATCTTTGTATTCTTCAAGTCTTCGTTTGTGTGATATTTCATTACCGTCACCTTGGCAACGTTCCTGTGTAGTTCCCATTTTATCATTTTATTTTTGATTTAATTGTTTTTTATTTTAAAATTTAGAAGCCAAATTTTGGCCGAAAATATTTACAATTAAATCCTCTACTGATTCGAATTCGACTCATTTAGATTACCGTAGAATAGTTATTATATTGAAGCACAGGCGGGTTAGTTGTTTAGATTAATTTAAATATATATTTTCTATGCTAAATGATTTAAAAGCTATGTAATTTATTCTTACTTTGAGAACAAACCCTGTCAAAAGCATATGATGTGAAAAATTGCAATATCGAATTTATTTTTGAAACTTTGCAAGGCGCGAAGGATGAATGCTAGTATTGCATTTCATCTGAAGGGCCTTTTTATCTTGCTTGTTGGAAGAACCTCATGCAATAACCCATCATCGTTTTTCTCTTACATTTCATGAGGCAGTTGATAGGAATTGGTTTGGAATCGTTACTACTTCAGTTTGAAGAAAGAGAACAATGAAAGAGATCATTAAGATCTGCTTGCCGAGTAAATCGAGGTTCGAACAGCAGAATGAATAAAGCTGTGATTAAATGAGAACGGTTATCTGCTCATGCATTGTGTTACCAAGATCTCTTTAGCACAATGCTCTATATTATTTTTTTCAGCAACAGCTAATAAAGAAAAAGAAAAAGAAGATTTATATTTCTTAGTTTTGCCTTTCCTTTGTTGTCTTGGTGTTGATGCAGAATGTAATACGTAAGGCCAATTTAAGGATGTGAGGAGAGATTTTGGGTTATTAATAGTTGCTTTGTTAATTGTCGAGAATGAGAGAGAGAGAGAGAGAGAGAGAGAGAGAGTGGGGGGGGGGGGAGACTAAGGCAAAGAAAGAGAGAATGAAAGAGAGAAATAATGAGAGAAGGAGAGAGAGAGATAGAAAGAGTGAGAGAGAGAAGGAGATAGAAAGGAAGGATAGCGTGGGAGTGAGAGAATATCGAAAGAAGGGGGCTACAATGAATCGAGAGGATGAGGTTACGGCAGAAATAGAGAGAGAGAGAGAGAGAGAGGGGGGATATAGGTGAAGGAAGAACTGGAGAGAATAAGTGAAAAGGAGGAAGAAAAGGGAAGAAGAGAAAAGGATAATGTGTGATAAAAATAGAGAGTGGGTGAGTGAGTGAGAGAGAGAGAGAGGGAGAGAGAGACGGAGAGAGAGAGAGAGAGAGACACACAGAGAGAGGGAGAAAGGGAAAGAGAGATAGGGGAGAGAGAGAGGGAGAAAGGGAAAGAGAGATAGGGGAGGGGAGAGAGAGAGAGAGAGAGAGGGGGAAAAGGGAAAGAGAGATAGGGAGGGGGAGGGGGTGGGAGAAAGAAATACGGAGAGTGAGAGGGGTGAGCGATAGAAAGAGGAGAGTATGTGTGAGGGCTTTGGATAGGCATTGGTTATATGGGATCAGGGAGTGTATGGGGTATGTGTGTGTGGGGGTATGTGCGTGAATATGATTCTCATTGGGTATCTGGGTGAAAACAAAAGTGGCTGAATATTATTCGCATATTCCTACAAATCTCGTCCGATTTACCTCCACTAAATATTAAAGAAACTTTCTCAAATTATGATAAGAAGATTGATACAAAATATAATTTATCAGCAAATTAAAGAATTTATTTGTGCTTTACAGCTGCGTCAATGTTACACATACACAGAATAATTACTTCATGCTAAAACTACCGAACGTGACTGCCGGAGAAATACAAATAACATTTGGAAAGGGAACGGGTGTTTAGCTATAGAATACAAATTCAAAGGTATTAAACTTCATAATTTACCAACATTAATTCTTGAATATCATATGTTAATTATGCAATTAGAATTCAAGGCTATATAAGCCTGATGTCAAATTATCATTGTGTGTACAACGTAACTAATAAAACCGTGATTTTTTTTTCCTGAACGCTAGGATTGGTAATATGATAATAATATTTACATTTATAGGGCGCTTTATTAATATTGTATTGAAAGACCAAAAACACTGAAAATGGATCAGCTTTTTAACTCCAATAATGTACAAACACATTTTAAAACTTAGTAATATTATGCCGAAAAAAAATGCTTAGTTTTCATTAATTTAAGTATGTGCACAAACATGTTATGAGTTCAATATTATCTAAATGTATTTCTCTTTTTTGTCTTATATCAAATTACTAAATTGATATCAAGAATATCTTCAGTAATTCATTAAATAAAATATCAATTTACTGGTGCAAGTAACTTTCTTTTTCAATTGCTTCCATTATATTAATTATCGTTTTAATTATTATTATCGTTTTGTTTTCAATTATTATTATTATTATAATTATTATCATCATTATTCTGATTATTATTATTGTTATTATTATTATCATTATTATAAATATTGTTATGATTATTATTATAACTATTATCATTATCATCATAATTTTTCTCACTATAATCGATAGTGTTTAAATCAAAATTGATTATCATTAACTCGATTCGAATAGTATATTGTACACTGTTGAATTGACAAATTCAAACTTATTGTAAACTTCTCCAATAACCCAACGTGGGTGACATGAGAATGAATTGCCATTGTCATTGTCAGGCGTTTCTAAGCGGACAGATGGTTCTGTCTAACTCAGTATAATTATTCAATTATTCAATTATAATTATAAAGTCAATTTAAAAGTCAGTGTTCAAGGACATGTTTCTTGAAAAGGTAACAACGTTGTCGACCTTGCAAATCAAATCACCATCTGCTGGGGGTGTTTCACAGAGTCTTTTTTTAATGACAAATTACAAAAATCAATGACAAATCTGCTGATGACCAATCAGAAGCAAGGATTTCAGTAGCTTATAACAAAAACTGTAATTTGTCACTGATGACATGTTTTGTGAAACACCCCTGTGTATGACATCATGATTACCCTCAGTATCAAGCTATCTCCAGATAATAGTCCATATGGTATAGTTATAATAACCAATTATTTTAAAAATTGTAAACAGAACGACTTGATCCAAGCTCGGGGCCCACACAGAGAGCAGAGGCTTAGTCAAGACTTCGTCGTGAGAACAGAAAGACTAGTTTAAACAAGAGGAAAATATTACAAACAAAAGTGGTAATATTAATCTCTTTGAAATACCATACCAACATTTATTGTGACGCGACATCATCCTTTGTCTTGGATGACTTTTTAAGAGAAACAGAATAGTACAGCGAATTAGCTCCCCATATAACGAGAATTGTGCACTTTTTGATAAAAGCATGAAACTTCTAGCATAGTTAGTTTAGACCATAAGATTCATTTTCAGATGTGGAGGGAAGTCAGATTTAACCTCTGATGACCCTGAGAGGTCAAATTCAAAATGGCCGCCAGTCCCGCCTATTCTAATACACTTAACTTTTGAACCAAATAGTCCAGAAAAACGATTAAGGTGTCATTTCTAACTAAATTGGGGATGCCAATTCATTTGGTAATACTTTTGAGATCGCCAGAACTCAGGGTTTTGAATTTAGGTCAAGGTCAAGGTCAAAATTGACTAAAAATAGCAAGTTTTTAATGTTTACCAAAAAAAAAAATTAAAAAATGTATTTGTTATTTGTTCTCCCCTATGTCTCAAATATCTTTAAGAATGGTTCCCCTGCATAGTCCCCCATCTTAAACCCTTTCAGTTAGTTTATTTCAATAACTAGCACTAAGGTAGCAGTTCATCACTTGAACCCAGGTCAAATTCCTGTCCTTGCCGCTGACCAACCCCTGTATGCTCTTGCCAAGGAAATTCAGTGGACCTGGCCAGACACTCACGGAGAGGATCACTTTGTGATTATGTTTGGTGGTCTACACATCGAGATGGCCATGTTGAAGTTGGTTGGAAGACAGTTGCTGGACAAACGCCCTGGTACAGGCCGACATTGCAAGTTCCGGGACAGCAAATTCCTTCATTCATGCCAGCCATGTCACCAAGACCCGCCATGCCCACCAGGTCACAGCTGCGAGCCTTTTTACTCTCCTCCAAAAAGCTTACATTGACGAATGCACATTCGATGATACTGATGCCATTCAACCGCTTTTTGAGGAGCGTACGGCGAGCAAAGGCCTGTGTCCACTTTGACTTCTGGCTTAAGACCCTGTCATTAGAGCTTATGTTGCTGCGGTACATCAGGTCTCTTCGTGAATGTAACTTCAAGCTGTTCGTTGAATCCCTGACGCAGATTATGCCCTGGATGGTCGCCCTAGATCACACGCACTAATCCAGATGGCTTTCCGTACACATCCGTGACATGACAACTTTCGCTGTAAAACACCCAGATGTACTAGCAGAATTCATGTCTGGAAATTTTGTAGTGCACAAAACCAGTAACAAATTTTCTGCCATGGTAATTGACCAGTGTCATGAGCAGAACAGCGCAACAGTGAAAGGTTCTGGAGGAGCTATTGGACTTACTGGCAATCCAGGATCACTCCGACGCTGGATGGTAGCAGGGCCAGAAATTGCCAGGATGACTACAGAGTTTGAGGAACAGGCCATAGAGCAAAATAATGGTTCTGCTTACACTGGACAACATCACCATGACCGGCAACCTGGAGTGCAGGCAGCATTCCTGAGGGATGTTACGGCACTTGTGAAAGTACTGGAAGAGATGGGGAATCCATTTCTAGAACAAAGACAAGACCTACTAGTCATTGACACAAGCGACATCATGGACACTCAAGTGGCTGAAACGGTGAGAAGGATTGAGACCCTCGGCGAGTAGAGCAGGCTAGAGCAGTGTACAACACATATTACACAAACACTTCCTAAGAACAAGTTGCCACTTTTCAGTCGGCAGCCGGCCAAGATTATGTCAAAACAGAAGGCACAGCTCGCAGCACTTAAGAGTGACTGTGGTCTCTTTTCGAAGCTGTACATCTCGTGTCAGACACGGGAAGGAGACATGGACAATTTCTTCTCCCATGAAAACCAGGCAGCCCCGACAGCTCTGTCAACTGGAGGGAAAATGCGGTTTGGAGTTAAAGCAGATATACTTCGCTGCCTGGAATCAAATCTGCTCGAAAACAATAGTGCACCTGTGGCCCAAGCAATAATTCTTGATGGTCCAGCTGTGGTTCAAATGCTCAATCATGGAACATCAAGAACATTCAAGAGTATGGAGAAAGGGTGTTTGCCCCATAGATCTTTGCTCAACTGAAAGAATCCGCATTGACCTTGTTTGGGATGTATACTTACCTGCTAGCCTGAAAGCCTCAACAAGACAGAAAAGGGGAAAGGGCACCAGGAAAAGGGTGGCTCCTCCTACTGTGCTGCCAAAAAAATGGAAGGACTTCCTCCGAGTCGATGAGAACAAAACTGAATTATTTGCTTTCCTGTCACGCGAAGCCGTTAATCTTCCTATACGCAACAGATGGAAGTGGAGTACTGTGTTCTCCTGCTGAGTCACACTTGGCAGGCCTTGTCCCATGCTCGCACGAGGAGGCTGACACTCGTCTACTTCTGCATGTGGCAGATGCTGTGCAAAAAGGGTGCACAAAGGTAACCATAAGTACCGTTGATACTGATGTGGTTGTACTGGTCGTGGCTTCATTCAGCAAGGCAGCTCCTGATGAGCTGTGGATCGCTTTCGGTGTTGGATCAAGCTTTCGGTACATAGCTGTTCACGAAATGGTTGCCACCATGAGTCCGACACAGTGTATTACTCTCCCAGTCTTTCATGCGTTCACCGGGTGTGGCACTGTTTCTGCATTCGCTGGCAGAGGAAAGAAGACTGCCTGGGAACTTGGAAGTCTTTCCCAGAGGTGAATGATGAATTATTGAACTCCTGTGCATGCCAAGTGAGGTCAGTGAACGATCAATGTTACTGCTAGAGCGATTTGTAGTGCTGATGTACGACCGAACCAGTGAGAGCATGGAAGTGAATGATGCCAGGAAACAGCTCTTCGCACAGAAATCTAGAAACCTGGAGAACATTCCTCCAACCCAGGCAGCACTCAAGTAGCACATCAAGCGCACTTGCTACCAGGCCAACTGTTGGAACCATACATTGGCCAAGAATCCAGAGATGCCAGAGCCATCTGACTGGGGCTGGACAAACGAAACAACTGGGTGGCAGCCTCTTTGGACCACTCTCCCGGAGGCATCAAAATCGTGCCATGAATTGATACACTGTCGCTGCAAGAAAGGGTGCACTGGACGTTACAAATGTGCCAAAGCTGCACTCAAGTGCACTGCACTCTGCTCTTGTTCTGGAGACTGTTAGATTTTGATTTTGTGGACATGCAGTGCTAAATTTATGTGGATACCTATAGCTGTGGTAATGAGCAGGTTCGTATTTGGAATAGCTTTATTTTGTCTTCTGGGCGCAGGTTCATAAAGCTGCTTACCGGTAAGCAAATTTCCGTGCTGTCTGTAGCAGACAAATTTGCTCAAGCAGGTTAGCAATTAGGTCTCACACGTTATCAAGAAAACAAGGTGTCCACCTTGCGCGTTCACAATGGATTTGCATTGTTACAACATTCATTTTCCTGCAGTAAGCACCGTAATGTTAGTATGCACTTTCGTGTGCTTATACGGTTAGCAGCGCTATGAAGTAGAAACTGGTACGTAAGCACATAATCGGCCGTTAAGCAGCTCTATGACATTTTGCCCTGGATAGTCAAAGTGGTGGTACATGACTTGTGTCCTTTTTTATTTATTTTGTGTAAATAATGACTCATTTAGTGTCAAAATAGAGGCAAAGTTTAAAATAAAAAAAAAAAAAAAAAAAAAAAATCACTTTTTGGGCCTAATTTGACCTTGAACTTGACCTTATTGCAAATCCCTGAGTTCAAATGATCTCAAAAGTCTTACCAAATGAATTGGCATCCCCAATTTAGTTAGAAATGACACCTCAATCGTTTTTCTAGACTATTTGGTTCAAAAGTTAAGTGTATTAGAATAGGCGGGACTGGCGGTCATTTTGGATTTGACCTCTCAGGGTCATCAGAGGTCAAATATGACTTCCATCCACATATGAAAATGAATCTTATGGTCTGTAGGGGAACCACTCTTAAATAAATTTGAGAACATAGGGGTGAACAAATGACAAATAAATGAGATTTTTGTTGTTGTGAACATTCAAAACTCAATTTTAACCTTGACCTTGACCTTAATGCAAAACACTGAATTCTGGCGATCTCAAAAGTATTACTAAATGAATTGGCATCCCCAATTTAGTTGGAAATGACACCTTGAATGTGTTTCAGGACTATTTGGTTCAAAAGCTAAGCGTGTTTGTACATTAGACCATGCGGAGTGGCGGCCATTTTGGATTTGACCTCTCAAGGTCATCAGAGGTCAAATCTCACTTCCCTCCACATCTGAAAATGAATCTTATGCTGAAAGCTAACTATGCTAGAAGTTTCATGCTTTTATCAAAAAGTGCACAATTTTCTTGCTAAGCCGCTGCACTAGAAGGGAAAAAATAACTTTAATGTCTAGATCAATGTTACACGCCCGTCTGGAAGTTGTAGCGGGACCCCTCTTTTTTTGCACTCGACTTGGTGCTTGTGTCTTTCACATGTGGCAATGGTAATGCATTGTTACTGAACATAATTCAGTTTCAGTTTCAAGTTTTTTATTTCTGCATTTTCCATAAACAATAACAAAAATAACAATGAATACATTTTAGCAATATAATGATAAGTAATACAAGTAGTAATTCATATAAATAAATAAATATAAATAATCAATAGTACAATTAATCGTATTTGAAAAGAAAGAAAAGGGGGAGAATGCACTGAACACTGCAGCACTGAACATAATGATATATATTGTTTTATCGATTCAGCAAGTTTTGATAATAGCAATTTGTATATGTATGTATGCAAATAATACAATTACACATGTATGTGTAATTTTACTTGTCATGATATTAAACGAAGGGTATGTACAAGCACATTTAGATGTATAACACGCAACATGCTACGCAGTATTGAATTGTTAAATGTAACTGATAGCAATATTATTAGTAATTGATCCAAACTGCCACATAGTAGCGATTTGATAGGATATTGTGTGAATCAGAGGATAATTATTCAAAGTTTATCACCAATTAATGAGGAGCACTTTTATTTTCTACTCCCCTTGTTCTCATCTCTGTGGATTCCTCTATCTCTTTCAGATCCATCTAACCTCATGGCGAATATGTCGTTGACATTTCTTTTGGTTTTGGGGTTGATTTCTTCACGGCCATCTTCGGCTCAAAATGGGACAACTTCGGAGATGGTAAACCAAACGCAATCCAGTACGACCACATCTACGGAAACAATGGTACCATCAGTGACAGCAACACCGGAGATGGAAAAACAAACGCAATCCAGTACGACCACATCTACGGAAACAATGGTACCATCAGTGACAGCAACACCGGAGATGGAAAACCAAACGCAATCTAGTACGACCACATCTACGGAAACAATAGTACCATCAGTGACAGCAACACCGGAGATGGAAAACCACACGCAGTCTAGTAGTACCACTTCTGCGCATACAATGATATCCTCTGGAACTCCGACATCAAAGATAGAAAACCAAACCCAAGCAAGTCGTACCCCTTCACAGATGACGGATAGGCAAATTGGGGGCACCACTGCTACAGAAGAGGCGACAGGAGCTAGTAATGATGTCTTAGAGAAACTCTCTGTGTCTCCAACCTTAATAGCGAATGACACAGCTGAATCGTCCGACGTTGACTGGATCTGGGAGCCGATTACTTGGACCTGGTGGCTCGGCATTCGAATGATCTCTGTAATCCTAGGTCTCATAGGGAACTTTCTCGTGATTTTGGTTCTTCTTCAGAGACAAAAGAATACCAACACAGGGGACGCTCTTATCGGGAACCTAGCTACATCCGATTTTCTAACCTCATTGTTTCTGATTCCACTGCCCCGTGCCACTCGGGTTCCGATGACAATCCTGGGGGAGGTTTACTGTAGGATCATATTCCCATCTTCTCTTCTGTGGACCTGTATCTTATCGTCTAGCCTGACGCTCATGGCCATCTCATTGGAACGCTACCTGATCATCGTCCACCCGACTAAATCCGCTCGCTGGAGGAAACATAAGTATCTGTGCATTGCTCTCATCTGGACCATTACTGTGATAACCAATATCTACATCCCCCTCACAAGACGAGTCAGCATAGAATACAAGGCGTGCAAAGTGGACTTTATATCAATCGCCGGCGGAGTTACCCTTGGTGTTGCTTCGTTCGCGATATGTTACGCCATTCCTCTGGTAGTCATGGTGGTGACGAACGTGGCTGCTGCCCTCAAGATGCAACGCCAGTTCCAATTGTTCAACACAAAACCCCAGGGTGGGGCTCGATCCAATGAATCAGTGTCGAAACAACGACTTGTTGCAACGAACCGGCTCTTGCGTTTGCTGATTCTTGTTATCATCATCTTTGCCATCTGCTGGGGGCCAAACTCTGTGGCTTTCCTCCTCTTTAGCCTGCGTGTCTTGGATTCTTCTTACCTCTATGGTCCCGTTGACAGAATCATGGTTCTCTTGGCATTCTTTAACTCGTGTGCTAATCCCATCGTATATACGCTCTGTTATCCACAGTTCCGGAAGGCTCTTGCGGATATGGTTACCTGCTCCAAGAAAAGAGGTGATACTCTCTTTGGATAGTGTGATACACACACACCTGAGTACATTAGTTGATTTAAGGGACACAACTGGTAATCGCCCCAACCCAATCTGATGTTTTCCTCAGCTACACAAAAAAGTATATGCGTCAGAGGTTTGTAATGAAATATCCATCTCCTTCCAGATTTAGGTCAGGTCTTTCATTTGTCGTTTGTGAATTTTGTATCATTGAACCAAAAATTAAATGGAAAGAAATCTGGGTGGACATGTTGCGCGTTATAAATGTCTGTATTATTATAAATCTCGGCGAATTTCATGTTGACAGACACCTCCAATAAAAAAGCTCCTAGCCACACACATGACTTGTATAAATGTATATTTTTCTAGTTGTATTTAATTAGGGACGCATCTTTAAATTTAAGTGCAACCAGAACCAAAAATAGATTTAACAAAAAAATACCATTTCATATACCTTTTATGTACTACATTCTCAAACGCATGACGCACGTTAGGAATATGCAGGCCTTTTAAAATAAGAGGGAAGTTAATTCAATAATAACGCTCTTGTATACCTAACTAATCATTTCATTCATTCTCTCTCTCTCTCTCTCTCTCTCTTTCTCTCTTTCTCTCTCTCTCTCTCTCTCTCTCTCTCTCCTCCCTCTCTCTCCCTCTCTTCCCATGACAAAAAGCTGCCTCCCGCCTAGTTCAGAATCTGGCCGGTTGTATTCTTTCACAATCTCTCCCCTTACCTACTGCAGCCAAAGATGGCGTGGTCAACGAATCTGTAGCACAGAGATCTATATACTGAATCGTAACATACGCCCAGATTTTTTCGCTAGCGGATATATTTTTTCGGGGATCCCGCCATTTTCAGGTTGTAGGAAGCGGGAGAGATCGAGTTGGTGGAAATATTGTTAAAATATATTTAGCCAGATTACAATCTACCACCCTCCACCCCCCCTCTCTCTCTCTCTTTCTTTCCCTAGATTTGTGTCTCACTGTGAGTGTGCTCCACCTTATTGCTCTATACTCTATTCAATGTACATCATAATACATGCACATACATCCATCATTTAACATCATGATCTTATAGCGCACTTGTACAGGGGATCGTTATACTCGTTTTTATTATTTATGAGGTCGCCAACATGTCCTGCATTTTTCAATCTGTCAATGATTTGTTAACTGTGTTTTGTTAAGGTATAATTATTCAAATGATTTATATTACGATATGATTGTATATATTTGACTTTTTTTTCATAATTTATATGTACCTAGTTTGTATATTACTTTCTATTTTGTTGAAAAATGCAGAAATAAAATCATACGATCAATCAATGAATTATTATCATTATTATCATTATATTCGATCCAACTTCGATCTTGTTACTATACATGATTATAATACAAGAAATAGCCGATTCAACTTTAACTTACCAGAAAGAGAAGATAGTATTGGTAATTTTGTTTTATTACATTGCCATAAAACATTAGATTTCCCTTCGTAATGATATAAAGAAAATAAACAACTTTGCTCATTTTAAGAGGAAATTAAAGGAATACCTAACACTTGAGAGACAGAGGAAAGAAGAGAATGACATGTTTTATGATTGAAATACAGATTTGTTTTTCTTCTGCCGGTTCATACTTTCAATTTTGTATATACTTATGTTGTACGATATAGAAATTCGACATATTCATCCTTATTTCCCTCTTCCTCCTCCTCATCCTCCTCCTCCTCATCCTCCTCCTCCTCCTCAGCCTCCTCCTCCTCCTCCTCCACCTCCTCCTCCTCCTCCTCCGCCTCCGCCTTCTCCTCCTCCTCCTCTTTTTCTTCTTCTCCTTCTTCTTTTTCTTCTCGTACTAATTATCATTTCTATCATCAGTGTAATGTAGTTATTATTATTATCATCATTATTATCTTGAATAGGTTTTATTCTTCTTATCTGTCTGTAAATATTACTATTTTAACTTATTAATTGTGTACATGTATGTCGGGGACCCCACTGGAAATAAGCTTTCGAGCTTTCGTTGGTTATCCTGTTCAAGCCGACTTCATTTTGATCTGTTATTAATATATTGTTGTATTTTGGAAGCTTGACTAATACAAAAAACATCAATCAATTGTTAATAACATTATTGTTGTAATTATTACTATTATCAACGTCATCATACTAACCATTAGTACACGCAGGTCTGGATGTAGATCGAAAAAAATATTGCATTTTTCAAGAAATAAAGGTGTCATAAATGCTATTAATCTGATACAATGCATATTGACTTTTAATTTGTTGTGAAGTATAACGTATTAACAACATCACCAATCCATTCATATCATAAAGGATAATTATAATGTACATTTAATAGGTCTATCACTCGTCTTGGAATTAATTTATCGAGGGGCATAGCACGAAAAGGAAGTCCACGTTGTGACCATCCACTTTTTAACTCGAGTTATAATAAAACTTGATCGGTGTTGTGGTCTTTGAGTCATGGCTGACCCGATGTGACCATGTTGATAATGGTTCTCCAGACTCCAGAGTGTTCTGTCTTGAGCCATGACTTGAGAGGAGGGATATACCGGTGAAGTATTCTGACTACATCGTCCATCAATGTGTCTGTCTGCCTCGTCTTCTTCGGCCATCAATACACCCTTCAAGATCTTTTTCAAAATAAAACTGCATTTTCTAAAGAGTTTCTTAATGAAGTTGAATCAGCGTATTTCGCATCTCCACTTAGACAACCGTTGCACAGGTCTTTTATAGTGATTCCTTAAATTATGATATGACCGTGGCTTAGTGGTAGAGCAGTAGTCTGGTACACGAGAAGTCCCGGGTTCGAAAGACGTTAGTGCACTTTGGTAAGGCATTCGGGCAATACCAAGTCTTTCAGGCAGGACTTAAAGCCGTAGGTTCATGGGTTGCTTATCCACAAACATAATACCCAGGCGTTGAGGAGAACTGGCATCGGGGGGGGGGGGGGGGCACGGTCTAACTCTATGGCTGAAATATGATTTACCAAGGCCGTTGGTTAGGGGGTGGGGGGTGGGAGGAGGCATATACCTGACTTCCCCCGTCCTCTTTGGTATCTCTTTTTCCTTTCTTCCATTGGGGGCACATCCCCCTCCGCCCCCTTAGATATGCCATTGGTCAGGCAAAGATAATCATCAATCATCCAATAAATCAACCAATCAATAGCTTTCAAGTTCCCGCAGTTCCACTGCTGTGACGCCTCGAACCCTGGCCGCAATCACAGTTACACTGTTCTCTAGAACATCCAAAGACACCACATAAACCACCTCTGCATCTCAGTACAGTGACACACATCGCGAGGATACCAACGAAGAGGACGATGAAGGCGGCGACGACACCGAAGGCGATAAGTGCGTACCTCCCGGCATCTGATATTCCACCGTTGGAGCTAACTGTGACTTCGGGAGACGGAACTATTTCAGTGAAGGTTGTTTCAGTGGAAGAAAGGTTCATCATCGCCTGGAAATCAAAAAGATATTGAAAGGGATAAGAGAGAGGGATAAGAGAGCGAGAGAGAGAGAGAGAGAGAGAGAGAGAGAGACAAAAAGACAGAGGCAGAGAGAAACACAGAGAGAAGGGAAAGAGAGAGAGAGAGAGAAAGAGAGATCCTTTTATCTTATGCAATATATGATTTAGGTGATGATATACTCCGCATTCAAATTACGTATGAATGAATTTATTATTTCATAAGTGTAAACAAAGTATAGACGAATTTCTTAGCTTTATTGAGCAGACACGACTTCCATTGAAATATGGATGAAGTCGATACTAGGTAAATATTAAACAAAATAATGACTATTGAATCCTTCAGCATTTGCCTGTTCCAGTCCTTTTCTTGGACGAAACTGAATTCAACATTATGAAATTGAATGATAAAAATCCTAAATTAGAAATGGGAAGCCTATTAAGCCAGCATGACATAGCCATACGGGTTTTCATATATATGGTGTCTACACGACTGTTTCATGCATAATAATTATATTCTCATAAATATATACCATACGGTAAACATTATTGGCTAATTCATGTAACCGTCTTAGAGTGTTTAGCTGCCTACATTATTTATGATAGCATTGCATTGCATGCTCTCAGCCAGAATGACGCAACTATCGTCGATTTGTTCTATTTGTTTTTATTTGTCTGTTGGTCATCCTTTTGCAATGTAAAAGAGGCTATTGAGAAAGATAGTTTATCTACTATTCAGACTAACTAGGCATGTAAGTAATCTTCATTATGTTTCTTGCTTTTCATGATTTCTTTGAAAATGATGAATAAATTCAATCCAATGTTTTAATAACTTAAAAATACTA
This sequence comes from Strongylocentrotus droebachiensis, assembly GCA_035222895.1. Taxonomy (NCBI): domain Eukaryota; kingdom Metazoa; phylum Echinodermata; class Echinoidea; order Camarodonta; family Strongylocentrotidae; genus Strongylocentrotus; species Strongylocentrotus droebachiensis. The sequence continues at coordinate 21,012 of JAVYIG010007919.1, forward strand.
GGAGGTCAAAATCACATAAAGGGAATAGCACTGCACACATAAATAGGTACTGTGGGACCATACACACGGCGTGAAAGTTTGGGCTTTCGGGCTTTTTTCTTGACATAATGGCAAAATGAGGGCACAATGAACATCAATCCTCATTTTATGCTATGAACCTCTTCATCAGTGATAAAAAATAATAAATCTCACACACTTTGTTCAAATTTTCCGAGACGTTCACTTATGATTAAAAAGTTAAAGTTAACGGGAAAAACAGAAATTACTCGACGCTAATAAAATATTCTTGGAAGGACCAGAGATATAAACGTCTTATCATGTTATTATCTAAAATTGCTGTCAGTGGAAGTAACAAACAGCTTGGCTAAAGACTCTTATAAAGAGGAATTTTACCAACTAATTTGTGCACCCTAACAAAAATGTATATATAATTCCTACTTACATGCTTTGGCAGACGAAATCATAGTTTAAGGCACCGGTACTGTATGTGTGCATGCTACTAAGCCGATCGTCACAAAAGAATACCAAAAAGCAGTGGATTCTTTGCAATTTTTTTTTACTCTTTTCATGCTTACGCTCCAACAAACCCTTTCTTCTATTTCCCCTTTCTTGCTTGCTTTGGAATATTCAGTTTGTGAACAATAAGTCCAGGGGCCTTTAACTTTGTTATATAAAATAAACGTGGGCGCTTGAGACTGCGCGTGAGTGAACATGGGTGAGGGTGGGGGGGGGGGGGGGATATAAACGCCCACTGTATTTCTAAGAATGATTTGTATTGTTTTGGAATCAATACAAAAAACTATGGAGGAGAACAAATGGACGCGTGAGGTGTGTATGGTGCGTTGATCGGGGCGACAACGTTTTAGTTTTTATCTCAGATTTTTCCCAAACGACCTGACGGCCACCAGATCATCCTTATCTGTTTTTTTAATTTATCTGCTTTGTTCAACAGATAGATGGTAGATAGAAAGGCTAAAAGGCAGATATTTTAGGCAACATGAGAAATTTCTCACCAGAAGGCACGCAGTATTGTATAATCAGTGACGTAAAGTGTTAGAAGGCAATGTGCCCGAGCTAACAAAAACATAAAAAAAACATTAGAGCGCGCAGAGGTGAATTCGTCAAACCTGGCAACAACTAATGCATGCAGTTTGGAGTCTGTCTATTGAAATACTATTATTCTTATCAGGTGAATGAAATAGTTTGTATCGAGGCTCTTTACAAAGGCCTATGCATTGAATTTGGTTACATTACGAAAAAAAAAAAAATTATTTATGTGTTTATTAAGAAATCAAATCATAACATATACAAACTTTCCCCCCAAAATACAAATGCTGTGTTACAAAATTAATGACAAATTAAGATATTTACAAGCGATTGAGATGATCTGGGGGAAAAAAAAAAAGGCAGAGTACACGTAATAGAAATATTTAGAATTATAACAATTACAAGTACAAAAGCAAGAACCTCGAGATAGCATTGCATCAGAAACTGAAAATTTCGTTGGGCCCAAAATGAAGAAAAAGGAGTAAAAATAAGCCATCCACAGGTACAATGGAAACTCCAAACCACCAACAGGATGGAGGAGCAAAGTCGAGGAAAGAGACAATCCGCTCTACCCCCCCTCACACACACACACACCCTCAACACTATCATACTAACACTCAAACACACAACCGCCCCCTCCCCCCCCCCCCCCCCTTCCCCAACACACACACAATCCACACGCAACATGCGGGTAAGACAGATCGCCTCCCACCCCGACCCCGCCCACTCCAGCCACCCAGTCGGCGAATTGCGCAGACAGAGCGTGGGGAAATCAACTGAAGTGATAAAAATACAACGCATTCCTGAATAGGCAATAAGGAAACACGCGTAAACTGACCCAATTCCAATCGAGGTTATTGCTCATGTTACACAGTGGCTATGTGATTTGTAAACAAAAATTATATGTATGTACACAAGTAATGTAAAATTACTTGACTATGGGAAATAACTAACAGCAATATAAAAGGGGAAAAGAAAAAAAAGAGGTTGGAGTAACAATAAATACTTGTATCTCTGTAAAGGGACACAGGAATATGTACAGAAGTAGACATGGGAGTACAAAAGACAAAATATTACATAACAAGATCACTGTAAGATCATATTAAAAACAAAGAGGAAAAAGAAAGGTCTATATAATGATGACACAAAAACTTAAAGGTCAAAACGCCATTTTTTAAAGTGACTAGGCAATTTACTTCTCTTTTTGGCTGACAGATATTCCAATTCTTTTTGTTTCTTAACCAGTGATTTGAACGCTGTGAAATTGGGGAGCATATTTCTAAACTTGCATGAATAAATATGATATTTCAATAGCAAAAACAGATATGAGACAAACCTGTCACTGCAGATGCCAAAAAGTTTTTCAAAATTGGTTACAGGTAAGTTGGAATTTAATTTCTGACAAATGACAGTCACAAGATTGTCCCAAATTGGAGTAACCTTTTCACACTCACAAAATAAATGAACTAAAGTTTCCTCTTTCTTTTCACATAAAGAGCAATTAGGCGAATCCTTCCTCTTGATCCTAAATAGGAAACCATTCAATGCAATGGCTTTGTGAAAGACTTTAAAATAAAAAGACCTTAATTTAGTATCAAGAGTACAAAAGAAATTAGTGCAATGAACCTTTTCCCAGTCAACATCAATAGGTAACAATAAATTATCTTTCCAATAAGCATATCTCTTAGCTGGAAGATGCGAGCCAAGTAACACAATGTAAGCATTCTTAGGAACTTTTTATATTGTAATAAATTAAGCACTATGGTATCATGAACCCCAACAATGTCAACATCAAAATCCACCATCCAGTCCTCTGGAATATTCTTTATCAAAAAATTAAATTTTCTTCTATCTAAAGAAGAAATACCGAAATCTAGTACCAGTTCTTCAAAAAGTTTATGCCCAGGGAAAGGAGGATTAACCAAATCTGAGATTGTAAGAATATTCTTATCAAACCAAGATTCATAATAAAAATATGATTTGGATTTTGAACGGACTAATTTATTGTACCATAATGATTGACAAGCACTTAATTCTGAGAATTTATGACCATAAAATTCCTTGGTGGCTTCTTCTCTGTATAAATACCATGAACGCAATGAATCAGCCAACTGAACATTGCCCAGAGAGTTCAAAACACACTCAGGTGCATTGCACTTCCACAAAAGGAAAACGTCTTGATTAAATTTCTCCAAAAAGGATAGTTCAATATTTTTCCAAGGAGCATCAACATTTTCATCAAGAAGGTTTTTAACCCAAGTCATTTTCTGGGCAATAGCAAAAGATAAGGGATCGATCATTTTAAGACCAGCATTTTTATAATCATTACACATAGATAATCTCTGCACTCTGTCTCTACCTCCACTCCAAATAAACTTGTAAAAAACCTTATTCAACTCTGAGAAAAAGGAGCGAGGTATTCTAATACAAAGAACTGAGAAAAGGTAAATCAGTTGTGGCAATACAAGTGTTTTGATTACACAAATCCTACCTATTAAAGAAAGATTTCTCATACGCCAGTACATTACGAAAATTGCCTATTGGCATTGCAATACCTTCGTACTATACGTACGCGTTCACCGAAAAAGCGAAACCGCTTATTGTAACGAGGGCGGTCTGTGTGCGACGGCCGTAACCCTGAGTGCTCCTGCGTCGTAGAAGGTCTGTCCGTCGCTAAGTGAAAACTCGCTATTGACATAAGGAGGAAAGATTTGAGGTGAAAAACTTCACTAATTGACACAGAGATCAGACCAACAAACAAACACAAACCTGACCAATCCACCAAGAGTCATATTGATTAACAAATCACCAAATCAATTTGAAGAAATAGCAAATAATGTTGTTTGAGTTGACCGATTAAACCAATCAATCAAATAACAACACCGCCACTTAATGAAGAAGCGTAATCAAACAATTGGTTTAATCAATCAATCAACAAATCAACCTGATAGATCATTTCATAACTTGCATGAATTGAGACATTCCAATCCATTTACATGTACTTATCAATCAATCAATCAGTCAGTCGATCAAGCAATCAAGCAATCAGTCAGTCAATTAAGCAGTTAATGATATAATACTTAAAAAAAAAAAAAAAAAAAATCGATCAATCAATCAGTCATTAATAAACCGAAGAATCAATCAATCATTTAACCGGATAATCAATACACCAACCGGATAATCAATCAATCAACTGGATAATCAATCAATCAACCGGATAATCAATCAATCAACCGGATAATCAATCAATCAACCGGATAATCAATCAATCAACCGGATAGTCAATCAATCAACTGGATAGTCAATCAATTAATCGGATAGTCAATCAATTAATCGGATAGTCAATCAATCTACCGGATAGTCAATCAATCAACTGGATAGTCAATCAATTAATCGGATAGTCAATCAATTAATCGGATAGTCAATCAATCTACCGGATAGTCAATCAATCAACTGGATAGTCAATCAATTAATCGGATAGTCAATCAATCAACCGGATGGTCAATCAATCAACTGGATAGTCAATCAATTATTCGGATTACCAATCTATTAAACAAACAAACAAAACAAATGTACAAACAACCCACACTCAGATATCTATCACACGGTGAGTCATTTTTTGAAAGTTTATTCACTCCAAAATTCAAAACAGACTGTATTGATTCAAATCTCCTACCTATAATGAAGCTACACAACGTGAAGCTTATATCAAAAGAAAAAATAGGCATAAAACAGATTTTAACTATATTTCGTGTAGTCACGTGTTTAAGGTTCTCATCAAAATATGATCTCGACACCTGACTTAAAATGTAAGCATTGATTGCAAAAGATGCTCATTTCATCCATGTTATTCTCTACAACATATTCCCTGTCGGAAAGAATATACTGTCCCACAGTATGAGCTACTATGACCACATTTGTTCACACTGTGACACTTTGAAAATGTTTAAAATCTGCCTGCGTACGCTTATTGATTGCATGCAGTGAAGTTACATCTAGTATCTACCAGCCTATGGAAGTGTTTCAAGTCCTCTGTATGACCACACTGTGATTTACTCTTATGACCACAGTATGTTACCTTATGAAAAATTTGCGAACGCAGAGTGTACCTCTATGCGAGATTCGTGTGTGCCACATTAACCACTCTGTCAAACTGGTCTAAAAACCTCTCTGCTGTTACTTTTAACGGTGATGTTTTCCGCCCACAGTGTGGTTTCTTATGAAACAGTAAAAACAAGAGGCTGAACAAGTGTGTTCATGTTGCCGAAACTATATTGATTTTCTTTTTGTCCGCAGTGTGGTCATAATTGATTCATATCGTCAGTACTAGCACAGTATTTGAAATCCACCATGCGGTTACACTGTGGTAGGTATCCACTGTGTCCACAGTATTTTACACTGTATAACAGCGCAAACAAACTTTGATAATAGAATGTATTCATACTACTAGCACCGTGAACATATAGTTTGTTTTTAAACTGTGTTGGTACATTATATGGATATCTTTTTAACCACAGTGTACAATACTGTGAACACGGACAGAAGAGGGCGTGTTCATATTGCTGTACGTTTATGTAAATTCCCACCGTTACTACAGAATGTCCATGTATGAAACCAATGTGGACACGATATGGACAGATGTGACAGCTCCTGTGTTCACAAGATAATAGGACTATCGCAATCTCCTTTGAAGTAAAACTGTTTAACATTATATTCTTTCCGACAGGATTTTACAAATTCATGAACCTTTCTATTGGACTCACTTATTAGTATCTCATCTCTTAAAAACAAGACGAAATAAATCAATTGCAATCTAAAACAAACTAATATTAGACTCTTCTCATCATGATATGCTCAACATACAAAGTATTCAAACGAATTCATACTTAACAAAGACATATGGTATTATTGTAACACAGATGGTATATAATATAACAATTTACTATTTTTCCAAAACATCATCTTCCAAGCATCCAAAAGCAAATAAATAAGGTCGGATTTTCTTTTCAAATGTACAGCATCATTATACGCGGAAGAGGAGCAAGAACTTACATACAAAAACACGATTATTGAGTACGTATTGTTTTAAAAAATAGTGCACTTTTGAATGATAACACAGGCTCTAGCTCTTCATTTGAACACAATATGGTATACATATTTATATGTGTACTATAATTACAAAGGCATCATAACCGATAAAGTAAGGCACTGTACTCAATCTGATCAAATACATTCGGATCAAGCATTCATTAACCTATCATATTCAGATAGAGCAATTCTAAAACAAGTTGCAATGTCACAGAAAGGAACAGGTCAGGCGGAAGCTAGCACACACTATGTGACAATATGACGTTGATGTGAGGTGATTTATAGCTTTACTATTTTTGTTATGATCAACTCCTTCAACTCTGTGTTAATATATATATATATGGGTTAACATTCTTCTGGCTCAATACAAACGATATTGCTGTTTCATTCTAAATTTTACAGAGATATAGCGTCACTCTCTTACGAAATAGTACATGACAGTTACCAGTGACGTAATTGAAGCCTGCCGTTCCTAGGCACAAGACAACTGAGAAATATTACATCCCCTGGGCTTTGTACACAGAACTCGGTCCGAGGTCTAGGCTAAAGCCACTGAAATATGGCCTGGGGGTCGCACTCGACTGCAACTCTGGACTAATTTCCTTAGACTCGCGTGATAAAAAATGTCATCCTTTGCACTTAGCTTGAAATAAACATTGTGATACAATCGCCCTGCATTATCACTTACTTCTTTTCAAATGTGTTTTTGATGTAATGCAAAGTCCTACAAGAAAACGGCATGTACACGACCGCTAGCCCTTTAACAAATCAACCTAAAGCAATTTCAACTACCTCGTGCGTCATTTCATGAAAAGTGCGAACATGACAATGGCATATTGCGTAATCAAAACATCAAAGACAATACAATAAGGAATTGAAATTCCCCTTAAGTTGATTTTTCGAAAGTATTTGCGATCATGTTGATTGTACAAAGTGCCCTATGTATCCACATTATACTCCACGCTACTCAAGCAGTCATACCTTTTTCCTATTTTTATTTGCCGCAAACCATCGCATCAGAACGAAAACTCCTGAATGTAGAGTAGAAAGAAACGAAATAAATTGTAATCTTCTCCGCTCTAACATTCGTTGATTATGATCACACATAAAATAATTGACAAATTATGTTCTTTTCTTTTCTATCAGAGTTTATTTTCACCGTAACCGAAATTCAGAAACCCCCGATGCACGATAGTTACACAATAATAAATGAATATAAGCGTAGACAAACAACACAAATGTTTACATTCACAAAAGTCGTGCTTACTATTAACCTATCGTACCACGAAAGCTTAAGTGTGATGGAGTCTAAGTCGAGCCGGTCAATTACATTTTATACCATTTGATATATGTGAAGGAAAAGTTTTCATAGCAATTCTATTGGTTGAGGTGCTACATAACAACGTCTTATAAATTGTCTTTTAAAATATTCAAAATTTTAAAATGCATAATATCAGTTACAGAAAAGTTTTGACAACGGTTCTGGAGCTCAAGGCTAAAAACTGCCCGCACAAAAATATGTACATTTACATGAAGTATCGTATCTAACTGTACATGTAATTCTATCACTTATGATTGAAGGCTGTTCTAAACCTATTTAACGAAGCAGGTAATACTTGTTAAAACGTGTGATATTCCTGACTTGGTTTAAGTAATAATAGTGACAGTATAAAGCTCGGGATTCTTCTAGAAAATGCGTTGATCTCCTCCAGCTAATACAGAAGCGCACTGTGAACAAAATGGTACATATCTTTGCCCCCAGAGTTGCAAAGGTTCACCATTGGAGACGACTGCCAAACTATCCCCTATGACAGAAAGTAATTTTTTTCTTCAAGAAAAGATGTAATTCTGTCCTCGTGTAGACTATGCCATTCAGATGTGTTATATCACTTCACAGAAATTCATTTTTTAAATATTTGTAAAAGAGTCACTCATGGTCATGGGTGCATAATCTTCAAAGCGGTCGAACAACATGTTCCTAGAGATTTTCACCTTTCGTTAGAAACCACCATCAAAAATGTCCTGCTTATCTGGTGTTGAAGGCGAACGCACATTTATAAATCGTCGCTCTCGGCTAGTGACACGGTAGGTGAAAGCGCACCATGCCTTGGTGAATCGATACCGAACAACCTGGGTTTGGGATTGAAATCATTAAAACCACCGCTGTATTTGAGTGGCTTGGTTCCGATCTGGCCTCTACCAGTTGACCCCTGATCAGAGTTCAACGAAGCCGGAGATCCAGAGCGGTTATCACCGGTAGATGACCTGCCCCAACCGCGTGGCTTGACGTTAAAGTCTTTAAAGTTGGCCTTAGGGAGCGTTGACCCTGGTTTGAGTGGTATTGAATCCTTGGCCTGTGGTGCCGGGTACTTGGGGAGGTCGCGAGACGCTTTGAAACCAGGCTTTGCAGGGAGCTGTGCTGCTGGTTTAGGCTTGGCCTGAGTCGGAGGAGGGATCTTCATTGGAGGTGGTATCTTCACCTCTTTTTTCGGAAAGGCTCTGGAGACAGAACCAACAGGTGATTCTTGTGCCGCCTCCCAAGGGGATAACTTCTTGATGTGAATCTCTGCCGTTGTTGAGGTCTCCGGTCCTGGCGGCTTACTAAACGGAGATGGTTTTGCATGCTTTATTGTAGACTCGTCAAGGACAAATTGTTCTGATCTTAATCTCCTCTTTTCAAACATTTCTGCTGCTCTGCCGGATTGACCCTTAAGGCCATCAGCTAGGACCAGGCACTGCTTCGGCGACACCGAGACGTGCTCGCATTTTGCTTTGCTCTTCAGCTTGACGTTGAAGTTGGTTGGTTCTATCTTGATACGCTGTGTGAATCCTCCTGGAGGTGGTGGTGGCGGTGCAGGAATCCTCCCATTCATCATCGGTGGTGGTGGTGGTGGTGGGCCCGTCTTGATGGTGATGATTGCTGCTCCAGACTCGCCAGTAGACGAGCCCTCGCTATCTTCATCCGAATCTTTCTGTCCGGTCGCCTCGATCGTGTACCTGGCACTTCTCTTACGACGCTTTGCGAACATCCTCGCACCTTTTGCCTGCTTGTTCTTGGGAAACATGAGAAGGTCTGCGATCGTTTTACACGCCCGTCTTTTCTCGACAATAGAGACTTCAGGTTCTTCGGTAACCCTTCCAGCTGGTTCCGAGTACGGCCGCTGTAATCGCTCTGTGAAAACAAAGGTCAAAACAGAAAACATGAAAAGTCTTTAACTGAGCAACATAACATCAAGTTTCAACAAGAATCAATCACTATTTTTATGATAATTCAATTAAATATTATGAATTTAAAACTCAACAGCGACACCCCATTTGTGGAGGGAAAAGGAACACTTTTGTTCATAAGAATAAAATGGTCTCATAACTGGAGGTCCCGGGTTCAAAACCAAGTCGATGCGCTCTGCCCTTTGGTAAGGCATTAATACCCAATAGCAAGTTCCTCAGAGAGGCCTTTCAGCCGTCAATCCTCTAGTAGCTTACTTACAAGCATACAGTTTTCTTGTTCTTATCAGTCAGGGAAAACAAACAAACCTGATAGAGGCTGGTCCTTAGCGAGACTCCGGAGGATGATACTTGGATCCCTGTAGACATCTGTACCGTCTTCCTTGAGTGGTGATTCGGGGGGTACACCACTGTCTACAGACATACCGCTTGGTGATTCCGGTGGGCTACCGAAGTCCACCTTCAGACAGAAAAAAAAAAATCAATTCTTAAGTTAAGTATTGGTAATAATACCTTCTTGTATTGCGCATATCGAATTATGATCTAACGTCTCTATGCGCTTCCAAATGATTTTGGATATTATCACCCTGGCTTTAGCTCCAGCAAAGGTAGTGCTTAGAGCATTCAAGGAATAAATTCTTCAGGTACCCAGGGTCAAGTGGCATATGCTGATAGACGTCAGTGGTTCGAACCCTGTACCTTGTGTTTCACAGTCCTGAAACTTATCCACAATATATTTTGGGGGCTTTTTTTCTTCAGACGTGGCGTATTAGTGTATCTCGTCTCCCCCCCCCCCCCCCACAACGTCTCTTTTTTTCTTCCCCCACAACGTCTCTTTTTTTCTTCCCAGTCGGGGAGGGGGGAATGTGCATCGTGCATAGCAAAAACTACTGTTCACATTGCAAGTGGTGACTACTGACTACTATTAAAAATCTCTCACTTCCCACAAGCTTGGTACAGGATCCTCCCCGGCGATCCCGTAGGTAATGGATTAAAATGCAATTGGGAAAACCCCAACATAAACAAAAAGGAAAAATATATTTTCGACCTGAACACACCTTTGTATTTTCATCTGGCATGGCAAAGGTGATGGTCAGCTCCCGTCCAGAAGGCTTTGACTGCATGATGCTGACCGGTTCATAGGCTGATTGCTTCTTACTCTTCTGCACTGGCGCTGGTTGCCGGAACTGGAGAGCGAAATCGGTTTTCGGACCCGGAGGCGCATAGCGCGGGTTGTCGCTCGGTTTGGGCATCTCGAATTTGGGCTTTGGTTTCTGTTGCTGATGCTGCGGTAGTTGGAACCGCGGTTGCTGCGGTTGCTGACGTTGAGGTTGTTGCATTTGTTGATAGACGGGTTGTTGTTTGGCTGGTGATGGTTGACGTTGTGTCGCCTGCCACGTCCCTTGCTTGTGTTGGTTGTCTATGGTGATAGTGGATGACTGCCCTACGCTCACTGCAAAAATAAAAATGAATAAACGGTTGATAAATTAATTTACATGTCTACTTTTAGTGCACGAATGATTGAAATCATTCTCTTTGACAAGGCAGTAATCTACATGTGCCACTCTCCACCCAGGTGTCGTACATGGGTACTTTGAATGAACGTATTCCTTGAAAGCTTTCAGCAACTTAGTGTCTTTCTTTCTTTTTCAATCGGACTTTTCTTAAACTTTAATGTTTTACTTTTATTCAAGCCAACCAAACGCCTATTCATTTCGAATACCTTCCTGCACACGGTGGTGTCTAGAGACGTTAATGTGGGAAATTGGAAAAGTTCGAAACTTGCTCATAAAGATGCAGTCTGGCATTAAAATACGCAACATAATGTAATGTTTCCAGTGTGTTTAGATCTTGTAATGCTGTAACTATTGAAAGTTAACTATTAATGTTTATTTACAACAAACAAATTAAGATTAAAACCAAAGATCATGAAAATATCAAGGTTGAATCAAATCTGAAACTCGTTACATTAAGATTAAATAGATTAAGAAAGGGAGGAAAATTCATTAACACAAAACCTCAAAATATTTTAGGGAAGAATATATAGGGGTAAAAACAATATCAAAGAGGGAAAAGGGGAGAGAGGTGGTCTGTAACCAAAGCATGGAACAAAATATATAATTATAATGAGAGGATGAGAGGAGTAAGTAAGAATGATAGATTCGAGTGAAGTAGCTAGATTGGATCCCAACACCCCTCCCCTTCCCCCAAGCCGTATGGACAGTTTCAATTGTCATAATAAAATAAAAAATTGAATTTCCTTGAATTTGCTTTGTGGCATAACTTTCAATTCCGAATTTAATATAAACAAGGGTCAGCCCTCTCCCCTCTCTCCCTTTCTTTGATGTCGTTTGGTGATGCCTCGATCTCACCATTGCCTGATACTCGTGGTCGATCGGTCGTTGGTTTCTGTGGATGAGTGATGATGACGTCACTGGTTCGTCTCCCACGATCCATCTTGATGGGAGCTGTATGCTCTGTCACCCCGATCTGTTTTCTCACGGGTCCCGCCATGTCATTGCGCTCCGATGTCGTCTGCGCTACGGTTTTCGGTGTCTCGCCGTCCAGCGATTCCATCACCGTCTTCGTCACCGTCTCCTGCAGTCGTTCGCCGTCCTTCGTCGTCTTGATCCGAGTCGTTGTCGTCGTCACTTTACGGACTGCGTTGCTGCCGTTTGACATCCGTCGATCCGCTGATAGGCAAGATGTTGGTAAATTTTGTTTACCATAGGATTACTTTTGGCGGGAAACCTTTTCGAAATATACTCTCCGTATCCGCATCGAAACGGGTCCCTCTTTTGTTTTGTTTCATTGTAAATATTTCCCGGGCTTTAAACATAGTAATAAAATCCCCCTTTTGGGTCAATATATGTTAGCACCATTTAGTAGCTCCGTTTTAATGACTTATTGAAGGTGATGACAAGAAAGTAGAGATTAAATAATAAGGTTTCAACAAAACAAATCGGAGCAAAATAATAGTATTGATCTTAAAATAGAAAACAACTGTGATAAAGCAATGAAATAAATAAACACGTGCAATTGAGGTAAATCAAATGAAGTAAATACAAGGTTTAATTAACTAAAAAGTATAAATATTGATGAAAACTAAGCTCGCATGCTAACAATTATTAGTTATATAGTTATATTAATTGACATAAGATTATATTAAATAGTTGAAAGTAGTTGTAATAGGAGAGTTATATGATAGAAATAGGGATATTTATCGTGTTTCACTCGAAAATCCACAATAAAAAAAGGCAACAAAAAACAGAAAAACGTGTAATCAATTGTAAAGTGTAACATAATACGACTTTGGATGATGATAAAGGGAGAGATGTATATCAAAGAAGGAGAATAAGAGAGAATAGGAAGAAAATAGAAGGAGGAACGAAGGATAAGAAGGAAGAGAACATTACGGTGAACTAAATCACACACTCGGTACCTGAACTTTGTTTATCTTGATTCATCTGCATATTCATCTGTCTGTCTTGCATTCTTGGGTTGGCACTTCTTGTTCTGCAAGTAAAATAGGGGGAGGGGGAGAGTAAAATAGTTCAATGAAAATTGTATCTGCAGTTGTAAAACCTATAACAGTAACGAATTCATAGTGGTGCATATACAGTGTATATAAATAACTGCTACTTTGACTCTGACTTTTAATATCCAATCCCTTTTCCAACACAAAATCCATTTTATAATTATAGTTAATGTTATCGGTGAAACGAGGCCATCGGCATGGTCGGAGAGATCGTGAGAGGGAAAATTGGGGAAAAGTTTCATTGATTTAGGAGAGCTTGGCCAAACGGTTCGAGTTCTCTCTCGCTTTTCACAAGCTTTAAAAAAGTTTAAAATGTATATTTTAAACTCGGAGACAATGGCGAACGTACGAGCTCTCAAGACGATTGTTGTGTCATCTTCCTAATACTAATAAATTGTTAACCGACAATCGAGATATCTAATTAGGAAACTCTAGTGTGAGGCTCTACAGGTGAACGCTAGAGGGGGTATTTAAGGAAAACTATCAGAGCCATCTAACAGCAGATTTTGGCAACTTGATTTCACCGATATTTGGGTGCTTGCCCAGCATAGCAGTACTCGCCATTATTGTGCCCAACTCGAACTGGGCTGGCCAAACTCTCCAAATCAATGGCTCTATAAGCATGTTAAAAGTTTACGTTATTCCTTAATCGGGGGATATCATAAATCACAGTCACTCTGAAATTGTTTTAAAAAGCGTCGTTTTCAATGTCTACTGCTCAATAATTAATAGGCGTAAATGTAGCAAAATACAAGGGACAACACAAACAAAGCACGTTCAAGTGACTAGGAGTGTGGTTCAAGACATGGGGAAGTGGGGAGGGGGGGGGGGGGTACTGGTGTCGGGGGGGGGGGGGGTGTTCTCCAGTTTTTGTGAAAGTGAATGAAATGCGAATAAACTATTCTACTATGGTTGTGGGAGGGTTGTTTCAGCAGGTCGTTTCTGTTCCTATCCCCCCCCGTCTCCCTTGTCCTTTTCCTTTTATTTTTTATTTTATTTGAGAGGGACGTGCTCCATTACTCCTAAAGACACGCCCCTGTATACAATGAAACTATAATGACTTGATCCTTTAGCAACCTAGAGATCATTGACTCCTATCTTTGCCCTGCAATGACTCGTGATCAAGCCAGATTGAATGTGGTCGTACTTCATGGTTTATGCTGTCGAGTTCCTCAACAGCCAGTAGGCATTTATTGCAGATGCCGGAGGAGACGTCCGCCAAGAGTTTAGATTAACACTTAAAGAGATCCGGTAACTTTGTCTCAGATTCTGAAACAAAATCCTGGAGTTAGCTCATGCTGCAATGATAATTATAAACCTTTAGGTCAGTCAGGAACCCTACAAGCCGATCGCCTGTCTGATTATCAAGATATTTATGATTGGAAATCAAAACCAAATTTTGCGTTTTCCTAACGGTTTTCATAAAACTACAGTCTATTGGGTAAAACGAGTATGGGAAAACCGGTCACTCAAAGATTTTTACTTTTTTGAGGCATTTTTTTTTAGGGCTTCAATATTACACCATATCACAGACACTGATAGCACGTAGGGCCGTGCATCTCAGATTTAAGTCTATCCAAGGATTGCCACAGAGCTCTTCTTTGTCTTGCCAGGGAAGATTTACAAGTTCGTGCTCTATCTACTCCCCTTGGATTTTATTTTACCTCATTGATGATGGATGATCACAATTGTGCATAATTTAAAGACAGGTAAAGACTGAACATCTATCGAGATGAATATTGTATCACCCCAATACTGAGACCGAACAACTCAGTTGCATTTACCCCTATGGCCAAGCCGACTCCAAACCAATAAACTGACTAGATTAATGGCCATTCATAGTTAGGAATTCTTGTTTGATGTTAGTCTAATATCCTGGTGTTATTATCATAAGAAGTGCTCAAAAATGACCATTTTGCGAGTTACATGTTGCTCTAATTAAAGAAAATTTAATTGGACTCCGCTTGTTAATGATGCTGAATATATCATTCACATCTGATAATTTTTTCAAAGTCTCCCATCCAATTCTGTGACTAATTGAAACACGTATAGGTTTGTACAATTTTTCGGTCAAAATCTATGTGCGTCCATGCAAAAAAAAAAAAAAATTATGATAACATCTTGCTTGCAAGCTTTACCCAACGGAAAACAAGCTTGATAAAGTTATTTATGCAAAGCAACTATTTGAGATTTCAGAAAAAATCGAAATGCAACAACAAAACAGTAAATTTAGAATAAAAAAAGACGAGTTGGTCTAGTTTGTGAAGCATCTGCCTGTTGAACCAAAAATCATGGGTTCGAATCTAGCCATGCAATGTGTGTTAACGTGCACCTCCCTTGTTTCACGGACGCAGGCTAGGTTAAAGTGGAAACACTCCTTTCCTCGGATAGGACGTGAAAAGGAGGCCTTGTATAGAGGAAAGTCACCACCTTTGCACGTTAAGAACCCACTGCACTATATATATTCATTAATTTACATCTCATTATAGTTTACTTTTTTTCGTGTATAATTTCAGCGCCTTGAGCAATTCTGCAAAATGGATATAGCGCTTTACAAATAGTCATTATTAATAATTATATTATTATTATTATTAGGAAGAAACCACGTAGTGGTCCACCTGCACATCCCCAGTCAATTATACCAGAAGGTGAGACCCGAGGGCCACAATGATTATGTTCGCTTTCCCCTCCCAGTCACAGGTGACGCCAATACTTCATAATAATAAACGAAAATCATCTCATACCTGACGATCTCGAGATCGAGCGAGTCGTTGGCCTCGTCGATGTAAGCCATGGCGACATCGCGGGCTGCGTTCCGTACCGTCTTACTGTTGATCGACAGAACACGATCACCTTCCTGCAGATCAGCGTAGTCCGCTTTGCTCTTCTTGCGGATCTAGAGCAAGAACAAAAATAGAAATGATGGTTTAGTTTTTTCATCTCATCAATATTACGAATTCTTCTTAAAATGTAATGATCTTAATAGTTGAAAAGGCGCCAAAATATCCCGCAGAGCGTCTGTATTAAATAGGAATTAGTCATGATCATTCTTTGAAATCATGGATTGACCATTGATATGATAATAGGTTAGCAATTGCATTATGTGTGTAGGTTAATATTATTTAATCAAAGCAACAAATAAAAACTGAATACAATGTTATGCAGATATTGATATCAAGCATGAGTTTCTTATCTAGATATGAATTTAATTGTGATTACCTGTTGAATAATGCATGAGCCATCGGCATGTATACCGTCATTAATCATATTAATAATATTAATACCAGTTCGTTGATAGATGAATACTTTTTAAATTTCGTAATGTGATAATCATTAATGCAACTGGAACAAAGTGATAAAGACATCTGTATCAAGGACGTGTGCTAACGTCAGTGATGTACATGTAGCTGCGGAGGGGCTGCACGGGAGCATGCACCCCTAATCAACTGAAAATGAGGAAATAACGAGATTCAGGAGAGAAAGATGAAGAAAGTAAGAGGAGGAGGTAACATGAAATGACCCACTCCAAAACCTTCACCTTATTCTCTTGCTTTTATTTCACAGAGTCAGACCAGTCTGGACCCACGACTACGCCACTCTTTCACCCTTATTTTGCATTGAAACTCCAAAAGTGAAATTCCCCCTTTAGAATATCGTGTTTTAATTGAAGGAAAAAGTAACTAAAGGAGTAAGGCCAGTACTATTGATAGACCTGATATTGTTGTTCTACAAAAAACGGCTGTAGTTGCTCTACGAAAACATATTTCTCTGTTCAAATGAACATTATAACACTGGAAGTATTCTTGGCTTCACATTGAATACTAAGTGCATTACTGTGATAGAAAGTGTAACCTTTAGATGACGCCCCCCGCGGTAACATTATTAAAAAGCTTTGAGTTGCAGCAATGTGAAATGGGAAGTTTCGGTGCGATCTAGGAAGGAAATTGAGTGGGAGGGGGTTGGGGAAAGAACGGAGTAATACTAATAGAGAGGACGAATTGAGAGGATGTTGGGGGAAGAGAGAAAGATAGAGAGAGAAAAGGAGAGAGAGAAGGGAGAGGGGGGATAGAGAGATATAGAGAGTTTTCTGAGGGAGGGAGGGAGGGAGAGAGAGAGAGAGAGAGAGAAAGAGAAAGAAAGAGAAAACGAGAGAAGACACAAAGAAGTATACACTGGTCCTCATTGGGCGGCACTGGTTCTGATCCGATGATTAAATGATTATTTAATTCCCGTGTGCTTAAATACAGGGACCATTCGACTCCAATAGGCAGTGGATTAATAGAAACATGAAATGTAAGGGGGCGAAGCGACCGAGTGCTGAGGGGTGGGAGCTGATCGAATCACCCTGCTTTTATGTTCTTCCCTCTCTCCCTTTTCATTCTTTTCATGTTTTTTGCCCATTCCTATGGGGTACGTGACCCCACTGCTCCCACGGTATTGGATGTAGAAATGGAAGAAAAGGCTAAACAAATATATAACAAAATCAGTGAAAAAGAAAGAGGAGCATGTCAATGAGGTAATGGCATTTAGATTCTACTCTTTTCACACAAAAACTGAGGCGGATAAGATGAAGAAAAAATATACATGAGAGAGTGACCAATGAAAAGAAAATATTGTTTGAAAAAAAATGGGTTGCAAGCAAAAGTCGAGCCTAATTATAACACGTGCTTGGGCTTACAAAACTCTCGTATTCATTGAATAACGAATATTCATTCGAGAAGCTTAAACAAGCTGTTACATGAAGGTAACGATTGAAATAAGACTCAACGCGACACTCGAACAAGACAGACTCTGAGCATATCAGGACAAGAAAAAAAAAGTCGATCTTACAAATAAAATAAAAACATCGTTTAAAAAATGGAAGGAATAGACTCTAGTCCGCGACAACTTTTCATATCTGAGTCGCCTCGAGAATTACTAGCCTAGACTGGTCGGGTTGTAATCAAACTAAAGAGAATAGTGAAGAAAATTGAACCTTCAAGCTCACTTGATAACAGAGTACCTCCCCTACGGGAGAACTGGCTTTACTCGTGACGTCACACTGCGGTATTAGTAATAACTACCAACTAGTGCAATTACCCTGGTATATTGAATGCCCCTTTTATTACCCCCTTGTATAGAGCGAGGTGAAGGTAATATATTGTACTTTAGTCGCCACCAAGCGAAATATGGATACGAAACAAAATGACAGAGGCACCGATATTTATAAAAAAAATAAATCAAGGTCTCTGCACTTTCACTAAATGTGTCAGATACGTCATATTCATGTCGCCTGTCATAAATGTGAAGAAAAAAAAAATAATGAGGAGAAATTCATGTCCCTCTCTGTTACTGCCAGTAATAACTATTGCAGACAATGAGTATCAAAGAGGAACACACAAATTGTAAAGTGGCTGCTAAATGGCTGTTAATCTATCGAGATGCAGTTACCAAAACCCTTGCCAAGTTTTTAAGACAAGGGTGTTCTCTCCTAACATTCGGTTACACAACAACATCCTGTTTCGGTTGTAAGACACAGGCTCCTGCTAGTCTGCAAGCACAAACCCTGGTCAGTCGTAAAAGCGAGTCTGCGCTATAAGACTACCATACGCCATGTACTGTAGCTGCTCCTGACACAGGACACAACCAGTAGGTAGCTGGGCTAGGCTTCTCTCAAGGCACAATGATTTGTTGATAAAGTTTCAAATTAGGGTCTGTGCTTGCAGACTAGGCTCCTGCGGCAATCGCTCTCTTGTCAGTTTTCTTCATTCTGGACTCAACACTAACCCTAACCCTTAACCTAACCTAGTAGAACCCGATTGCGTCATTCATCCTAACCCTGTTCATTTGAAGTGTTAAATCTGGCATTCCACACAAATATTAATTTGTTTGTTTGTTTTTAGTTTGTTTGTCATACATTTTTAGGAAGTTAGCCCCGCCTTCAGAATGCTGGTTACCCCCCTGTAAATAGAAACGGGAACACAAATCGAAAAGGTGAACATGAAAGAAAATGAATGTCAGTGATATAAGTATGGGGACTACTGTCTAGATCATAAGTTGACCAAGACAAGTGAGTTGATCGACAAGGTCTGGCAAGATTTCAAAATTTCAAGAGATAGACGGCCCCCGAGACCGACGAAGTCAGTCTCGCGGGTCGTCTGACAACATATCTGTGGGTTCCCGAGATCGCGGTCTGCGTTAACCCCCCCCCCCCCCTCCACCCAACAACAAAAAAAACAAACAAAAAACAAACAAAAAACAAACCAAAAACAAACCAAAAACAATCAAACAAATCTGATTATCCCCGTCATTTTGTGAGGGATGTCCTGCTGTTTTGAGTCATAGTTTTGAGAGGAAAAGATGAAATATCTCTGCGGAAACGTTCATCTGTTGCACTTGACTAAAGTTTCTAGGACGACTGTCGACTGGAATGACAGACCTTGTTGTGTCCGTCTCATAATATGATATCACATTGATAGATGGACATTGAGACTCAATCCTTTGACTACTGGAACCGGGTGGTCCATGTATTAAGTCTATGGCAATGAATGCATTCAGTAGTCAAT
Organism: Strongylocentrotus droebachiensis; assembly: GCA_035222895.1. Lineage (NCBI taxonomy): Eukaryota > Metazoa > Echinodermata > Echinoidea > Camarodonta > Strongylocentrotidae > Strongylocentrotus > Strongylocentrotus droebachiensis. The sequence continues at coordinate 40,455 of JAVYIG010007919.1, forward strand.
GGGTTCACATATTGCATGTAGGAACCGGGTGGTCCGTGTATTAGGCCTATGGAAATGTAATTTTGTCTTCAAAGTACCTGGTACATGTACATCATATTCATAATTATATAAGCAGACAATGTCACTGAACGAAAATAAAGTTAAAGGGATAGTTGAGTTCTGTTGCAGAGGGCGCTACACAAAATATTTTTTTTGTGAGATAATGAAAAACTGAGTGTCAAATTTGAAAGAACATAATATTTAAATGACAAAATCATCTTTATTTGATCAAAATCGGTTCAGAGACGGCTGAAATATAACGATTTCTAATACTTGTGTACCACCACAAATATTAGGTATTTTGAAAATTTTGAAAAAACCGTTGGAAAAAACGAAATAACGCCTTTTACGTCGTATTTCAGCCAATGCCGATGTTGGCTTTTTTGTTGGAATTTTCGTGTTGCTTATATTACCCATAATTAGCCGGCTCATATATTGTTATTTTTAATTAAATAATTAATTAACGGTCATCGCGTTTTTTTTAAAGTGGAGCTGAATTGGTATGATCGTACTTGGCTAAATTTCACACATTTTGGGGTTTAAAATTACCTTCATAGCAATTTTAGGTTCTAAAAGGGCACTATAAATGTCATAGATAAGAATAAGAGCAATAACCATGCACTTTGAAGGCATTTGCGGTGTGAAAACAGAACTCAACTTTCCCTTTAAGGTTGCCCAACAGTAAACTGATTTAAGGGGGGGGGGGGGGCTGCCTCATTCGTCCAAGGGCCAGACAAAAATAATTTCAAAAAATGATCAGAGTCGATGAGATAGCAGATCTTGAAAACAAATAATCCACATAACGTATGAATTTGAGATCCATGTGTTCAAAGGCGTGCACGCGATGTACGTGTTGAAACGTACCGTGACAAAAAATGGACAAATGTTCCCCCATTCATGAGTCAAGTGGCATTCGCGATGTGAACGACTCCCAAAATACAATTCATGATCACGCAATGGAGAGAGGAGTAAAATCAACGCCTTGAATGCCTCCTCTCTTCCATAGCGCCTACATAAACTCATGAAGATACATAATAAAAAATAACTACATTAATATTGCTTGCCAACATATTGGCCCAGGAGATGATCAAGGCGCCTACAAAATACTATAATTACCCTGGTTGAGGCCAGGTCGCTGAAAACATGCAAGGTATTACTTCGTATCAAGCACCCATTAACTTCAACTGGTTTGAAAGTGGCAATAGTAAATAAATGTCATCGTGTCACAACTGGAAGTCGAACCACGAACCATTGTATCTGCCTCTATAGTCTTGCATCGTAATGAAAAAAGGCAGGTTCAAGGTAGATCAAATTATAACTGGTAGCAAATAACTACAGGAGCGGGGTTACCCCTCCACCATTGAATGCTCACTCCCGTCCACAAAAAAGAAGAAAAGAAGAAAACTTGCAAGACATAAGGAAAGAAAAAAAAGCAGAAGGGGGAAACGGAACGTGAAAAGGAGATAGTGCTATTGGATACCCTCCCACATCACCCCCCCCCCTCCCTCATAAAGGGCGGCCTGATAATTGCACTTCATCCACCGCCTAAGCCCATCGCTCCCTCATGGATGCACGCTACGCCGTTGAGGAGCGACAAAGTGCCCCTATGTCCCCCCTTTCCCTCTTCTAGGCAAATATTTCATTAGCCTGGAAATCAATAACCGCGTCCGACATTTGAACGCCCCTGCTGAGGCAGCTGTGAGATTGTACAGCAGTGAAAAACTTTCATGACAGAAAAGGGGCAAGAAGCGAAATATTATTTTTCTTTATACGCTTAACCTCTCACGCTTGTTGGAGGTTGATCAAAATGTAGGGAAGGGTGCTACCCACCCAAACTTTATCGAAACTGAATATTGTGCATGTAATGACAATTTTTTTTAAATGGAGCACAACTTAGGTTGGCATTCCAGGAGAGATGAAGGTGACCACTGCACATGCAGAGGCTTTCTTATAGAACATAATTCATCACCATGGTTGCTAAGGGCAAAAACGTTTTGTATTTAACGTCCAAGATATGATGTTGATGGTATGATATTAAATTTTAAACGAGTTGAATGTTATCATGCATAACAAATGTTATCACGTCTGTGCGAATCGAGTCTGTCTGAAATATACTTTGGTTTTGAAGACCCCCCCCCCCCCCCGTTCTCCCCCTTCTCCCCCCCCCCCCCTCCCCCCATCCTATCAAAAAAATGCTGCCCTTCATCTAGGTGTGATAAGCTGGTCACGGTCAAGGGAAAAGGGATTAATCATCTTCAAATCAGTGCTTACTGGATTGGATTAGAGGGGAACGAACAGGTATTGGCCTGGTGCCATTGTCAAATCTACCAGGATTCCTGTCAAGAACCTGATCAAATTAATCATTGTTTTTCTATACGAAATGATATACCTCTGTCATCTACAGACGGTGAATGTAGGAAGTAAACAATGAATGCATCATAGCTATGAGAAATATTATTAAAAGATGAAGGGAAAGAGAAAGAGAGAGATAGAAGGGGAGAGAGAGAGAGAGAGAGAGAGAAATGCAGATTCAAATAAGAAGTGAGCCTTATACAGGAAACTTGTTTTTCTTACGATTTGATATACCTCTCAACTGCAGACGATAAATAGAAAGAGGGGTGGAGAGAGAGAGAGAGAGAGAGAGAGAGAGAGAGGGATGATTGTATATCATATGTTTAACATAAATAAAAGTGTTTATTTCAACTGAACCCTGTCATCGTAAAAATAACCCAACAAATAACATATTATGTACTTATCATAAATAATGTTCATAAGTCTTTTTAAACACGATTAGTGCTAAAGTTATTTAACAAATCATCTAATTACTAAATTGTCGTTATTTCATTCGGTTTTCCTCCACAAGATCCGCATAAAGAGCAAACCCGTATTAATCACCGTCAGCAATGACATCATCTGGTCATCCTCTTTTCTTCTCATGCTTCATCTCTCCTACTCTTAAAGAGTGGAGTTTTGGAAAGGTTTAACTTAATTTCAAAGTTTAATCATTCTTTTTGTGTTAGTATGAAAGCAAATCATTATAAAAAAGCAAAAGTTTCTTGAAAAGGATCTCAAATTCAAAATTTGACTAGCTAAACTGGCACTTTCATGCCACATTGCCACATGTTTATGTAGTCCCATAAACACATTTCTGAGTACAGTGCATGTGAATTTAAGCAAAACTAGGCCATTTTCCCCCTACATTTGTTATGATGATTCCGAAACCTAACAGTATACATCAATACTAATGTGCCACATACGATCAACATTTTCCAATCGCCTCCAGTTAGTTTCTTTCACGATGCAATCGCATGACCAGAACTCAACTTTTTCTTTAATTTTGTTGGCGCAAAGAAATGTTTTGGCCTCTTCTCGCAGAAAGAAAAAAAAATCGAACAATGTGATTGGTTGTAATGGTAAAAGAATGTGAAACTTGAATGGATATTAGTGTGGTAAACCTCTAAGATGCAGGAAATTGCCGTCATGATTCGTTCTGCCTTGAATGATTAAAAGAAATGAGGGAAAAAGTGAAATAAACAGAATGAAGGAAATTGTTGTCTTGAGGTAAAAGACGAAACCCATTACTAGTCGCTTTGGAATTTCATCCGTGATTTTTATTGAAATGTAGGTATTTATTATGGGAATGTGGGAAAGCATGGCATGAGAAGCGAGGAGGCAGAATGAGGCTGAAAAGAGAAAACAAGGTTGTTCACCATTCTCTAAGCGTTGCCCTGTATAATATTCAGAGGCGACGCTATAGACTCTGACAGATGTGGGGGCGTCGTACCAAATTCTCAACAATGTGCCGAAAGGTTTTCCCTCAAAATTGTCATTATTAGTTTTTATTACATTTACCAACAATGCTTGAAAATGAAAATTTGCCAACAACGAGAGGTTTTCCAAAAGAACTATTTAAGGGGGCGGGGACGGTGAGGGTTCACACTTTTCAACCCAAACCCACTAGCGACCCCACGGGTAAATTTCACACAAAAACATAAACGTGATGACTCACAAAAAGTGTCATTCAATATTATTCGGTTTCAAATACCCTAGCTTTTATGTAATTATGCGGACAATACCTACATGTCTGTTCTAATTTTCTCAGTTTCATCGCAGACAGTTTCATCTTTTATCCCCAGGGGCCAGGGGACATTTCCTTTGTCACGAAGGCAGTGGACTTTAGTTTTGTGGGTGTTTGTTTGTTTTTAATTTTCACTCTCTACAATCTTAACAATTTTTCCATTTACAACTAATCATCATTTCGACTCTACAGGCAAATGACAGGTACAGAGATGAGGCCTTGCCCCCCTCCCCATTGTCCTCATGCCAAGTCTATTGGTTATGTTGTAGAATTGGTTTCCAATCCAGCAAATTATTCCTAAATCTATGATTTGGAATCCTGGATCATTGTTTTACAGGATGAGGTGAATGTTTTGACAGAGTAAGTCAGGAGGTGTTAATGCATAGAATTACCCAGTATGGCTAATGACTCATTATGACGAAGTGGGATGGGGGGGGGGGGGTATAACCTGAGAACTGTCAGAATTTCGTTTGACACTGACACATTTCTCACCTTGTAACCCTCGGGCTAAAACAACCATTATTGTCATCACACTTTCAAGAAATTGATAATTTATTGACAATTGCAAAATGTGTTCGAGCTTTTTTTTTTTTTGTCATACAGATTGGTGTTTCTTTAACCTATTTGAGTTTCGTTTGATAAAGGAGCATTATCTTAAAACTAAATTATCAACTACGTAACATAACGATAACATGCTACTGCACGAGTAAATTGTCCTCTTGCCATTACTGCTGATCCGTTATGAAAAGTAATCTCCAAGAAGAATAAATTAATAAGTTCCTCGACCCCTTTTGAAAATCATAACAGAAGCAAAGAATGCATCAATCACCTTACGAGTTTCGGTTGTCACTCTGTCAGGGATCAGATGCATGTACAAATGCCCAACATAATGATGGTTGTCACATTCAAAGTTTTGTTTCATATTGTACATTTAGAGAAAACGAGTTCCATCATTATAAAATAAAAATCACTTCATAATATCTGGTGGGTTAAAATAAGAATTACCAAAAGATCTTACACAAAGACTCAGATTTGGCATTTAAATCTGACTAGTGTTAGAAGACTCTCGCCTTCGACCGGTGAGGTCCCAACTCATTGCGCATGCGTCTGTTGAGAGCCAGAAGGGCATTAACTCTGTGTTGTACGATATAGGCTAACGTCCCTCTGACTCTCAGCAAACGATATGACGTCATCCTGATTATAACAAGTGGTATGACCAATATGTCAATATGTCAAATATGATTTTCGTCATGATGTCAGTGTCATGGCTAGTCCGGGGCCCCAATTTTTCAGTAGAAAGGTTCAAAATGATTTCTTTGGACGAATAAGTTCAAAATAAGTTTGTTTGACGAATGAGTTCAAAATAATTTATTTTGAAGAATGAGTTCAAATTAATTTCGTTGGACGAATAAGTTCAAAATGATTTCTTTTGACGAATGAAATTAAATGATTTCTTTGGACGAATAGATTCAAAATGATTTTTTTTTTTTTTTTTTTGGCGAATGAGTTGAAATTGAGTTCTTCTGACGAAAGTTATATACGACAGCCCCTTCGATTACCCTACCACATGGTGTTCACGAAAGCCTTCAATTATTGTGAAGAGTTCAAAATCGTGTGGAAATATATAATTCTTTCCAAGTGTTACATCTCTTTCCAAGCGCCAAAGAAAGAAAGTTTGAAAGACCTATCCAACTCATCCGCAATAATCTGGGAGATTGAGGTGATAATTGGAGAGGATCGAAGTTGTCGTCAAGATACCGTTCGTTACCATGGTGACTAGAAAGTGGAGGCAAGGAAGAGGAAATGGCGGGAAAGCATTATTTCCGGCAATTCAAGCTTTTTCTTGACAGATTGATGGGTAATATGTCTAATCTATTGTTATACCGTCTTCATTATGGTCCATTTCTCATCCTTCCTCTTCTTTGAGAATCTGACAGTGTCGCTTCACCTCAAACTCTTTAATAAACGGGACTTTCTTTCTTCAAACCTTACTTCTAATTTCATGTTATCATTTTCTTAATCATTTTAATACAAATGCAAATACGACATGAAATAATCACAATATTAATACTTTGTAGTTTCAATTATTTCCTCTTCACGTGCTTTAAATGGATGATTCGTGTTTGGCTCTATAATCTGATATAATTTATTGTCATGTTATGAAAGAGAATGTTGGCTTTCTGCAAGATGATGCACAAAACAGAAACCTTCCTCATCAATGAGTAACAATTGTTACCGACATTCGTTTGATGTTTGAGGTTTCAATAGGCAAAACAAACATTTTGACATATTAAGTAATTGTATCAAACGATGTTATGACCCTGCAATGTTTACATCAAAGAGTGTTGCATTCGAACGAGTGTTTTTTGTTTTTTCTCTCGACCGAATACATTAAAACACTAAAAAAAACTAAACCATACATGCAATTTTTTTGTTAATGACTTTGAGAAAGCTATGTACCAAATTAGAAATGCTTACTAAACCAAGATGGTTTTAAACTTTAAAACAATTTACTAAGCATAGAATAATACACATCTATCATCACCTCCCCGGCCCACACACCTGTCTCTTTCTGATCAGTGTAATTCGAGCATCCTCTTATTCTCTTTTAAAAATCTTGAAATAATCTTCCCACCTGGGTGAAAAACACAAGGCCTCAGGATCACATTACAAGGAAATCAAGTCACTTGTGCGAAGAGACGCACCTCAATCATGTGACATTACAAGACATTGTTCTTTTTGATATTCACAACATAATGAAGGATATATTTGGCATGGTATATTACCCCCCCGCCCCCCCCCCCCCCCCTTCCTCCAACCAAGTACCCCTTTGTGCTGATAAAAATAGCAACGTTATTAATGTTCCAGGGTATGTTGTCTTGTTATTGTTGATGTACGGTGGCCAACTAGGCCATGCTTTTATTTCAAGAATTCGGTCATCAGCACAATCAGATGAATCCAAGACAGTTTTTAAATTATTTCATAAAGGCGCGATGGCTCAGTGGTAGAGCAGTGGTCTCGTTACAGGAGGTCGGGGTTCGAAACCAAGTCAATGCGCTAGCCCCTTTGGTAAGGCATTCATCCTCATTGCCAGGTCCCTCCGAGAGGACTTAAAGCCATCGGTTCCGTGGTTGCTACTTACAAACGTACACATGCTTTCTTAGCAGTCAGGTAAACAAAAAAACATCAAACGGTTATTTCGTTGTTCATTTGTTTTGATAACTAATAATTATATAACAGTGTTCTTTATCGAAGCATTGAAATTGCCTTTAGTTTAATTTTTCGAAAGTAGTTGCTATCGTGATTTCGGTTTGTTAGATTCATAATATTTTAACCCAATCTGCCCAAACATAATATCTTGATTCTTAATTCCGCTAAAAGGATCCGCGGACGAATCGCCAAAATGCTCCGTCATCGGTCGAGCGTAACCCGACACCACCTCGGCTATCCGGACACACGACCAATTTAGGCTGGAAATGCGTTCTAGAACGCGGGATTTGGACATTAATCCCAATAAATCTCTCTATCATAAGAAATGTGTTAGAAACGAGACAGTTACTGCGGACAAGTGGATCTGTAGGGATTTACTACAGACATACTTTCATTGCCAATTTGATTTGGGGGTAATCTTTGAAGATACATGACAATTCCCTTTTTCATCCGACAAAGATCATTCGTAATTGTTAACCGCGTCCTGTTAAAATGATGTAAAATAATTGTTAAACCTGGGATGTCTTACATTGCATGTGATATGTCTATTTTGGGATGGATATTTTAGATTTAGATTGCACTGTTTTTATTCATAATAAACATTGGTTAAATTGAATTTAGAAATATATTTTCATGAAATTCAAATTAATCAAAGCCTCAAAAGGATGCGCTGTTTTAACTGACTTGATTTATATTCATGAAAAGTTTTCTTTAAAGGAAACCAAAACCTTCATACTAAGTTACTTTTATTGTAAAGTTTAAGATATTTGAAAAATATCAGTGAAAATTTGAACAAAATCGGGCAAGGAATAAGGAAGTAAGAGCTTTTTGAAATGACTAGTCACTAGAGGGCGGTATTCAATTTGATGACATCATCTGTGAACAACTCTCCATGCCTTTTGTACATCAAATTTCATGTTTTTCCTTCTTTCTTGTGATTGTGATAATGTACTCCCCTGAAAGCAATACATAGAATGCAAAATGATATTCTACTTCACATGTTATGCAGTCGGATCAAGAACACAAATAAATACGAAGAAAACAAAAAAATTGTGAAATTTTATGTACAAAAGGCATGGAGAGTTGTTCACACATGATGTCATCAAATTTAATACCGCCCTCTAGTGACTAGTCATTTCAAAAGGCTCTAACTTTCTTATTCCTTGCCCGATTTTGTTCAAATTTTCACTGATTTTTATTCAAATCTTTTAAACTTTACAATAAAAGTAACTTAGTATGAAAGTTTTGGTTTCCTTTAACCATACTGTGCACAACATTCTTCAGCGTATAAGAATTTGATAATATATTTTACATTAAAATATCATTTAAGTTATTCGGATTAATCATACTGTGTTACCGGCATACTATAATTTAATACGGAACTGAGGTATATTCATAAGACTAGAAATACTGGAATACTATATTCATATAGAACTTAGAAGTAATTTTGTTATTATTGTGCATGAATATATTTTCTAAATATAAAGGAGGTCATCTCAGGGTCAAGTACAAACTACCGATTGGGAAGTGTTAATTGTGATCTAATCGTCATCCATTCATACAACCAATTAGGTTTGTAAGTCAGCAAATCAACTTAATGTTTCTAGTAATTGCCGCGTAATGATTGCTGTAGGCGAGCCTAACCCTCTCTTACCGACCTTTCTATATCCGCCCAAGTGGGCGATAAACTCGCACTATATTTTAACTTATGCTGCACCTTGTTTTTTTTCTTCATCTCTCTCTCTCTCTCTCTCTCTCTCTCTCTCTCTCTCTCTATCTCTCTCTGTCTGCCTCTGTATACAATTACAAAAGTTATTGGACAATGTGTTGATATAACCGATGGTTATCTGTTTGTTAAATGTCCATGTATAGAAGGGGGGGGGGGGTAAAGGAGCAGTATAAACTATTTAAATATTTATAGTAATAATAGTTTATTTTGTCTGCAAAGAAGGAATGTTTTGTTGTTGTTGTTTTTTGTTTCTTTATACATGCACTTAAGCCTATATGGCCTAACTCTTATAGGCTAGTCCTGCAGACATTATTGTGTTGAGTTTTAAACAAAGAGAAATTGTTTATTTCTCATACGTGGTCATATCACATAGCGACTCCTCTCTGTACTATATCTACCAAGTAGTTTTAATGCCGAACCAAAAGATTGCCAATTAAATGATCGTTGTTGGAATAATCATTATCCGAGAGCCAAAATAGGCACAGGTCTTCCACGGAAGATTACTGTTATTATCTTGTTACAAAGAAACGAAAGAAAAACAGCCGCAGTTAAACATCCTTTTGAATAGCTTGTTTACCAGTGAGGCTCTACTCAACTTAGAACCGCTAATGAGTTTAAAATCCTTGAGTTCAGAACAAAACTTGTTCTCATGTCGATCTCCGATGCCCCGAAGGACACATAGAAGTCTCTATTACAATCAAAGAAAAGTTTTAAACCCCATAAAATAACAACGAGCCAATTCTTTTGTTTAATTTGCAAAGTCACATTAGTTTTTCACATATGTTATTTCCTTTACAAACAGTGTAAAAATGGAAATGCTCATTTTTACAGCGATTTATAGAGGCCTTTATCATTGGAGAATGGATCTTTGTATGCATTCTGCAAATCATTTGATTTCTTGAGCAGATGTTTTATTGTATTAAATTATTGAATATGATAAAGTCCATGACTTCACAACTTATTTCAAGGATTGTGCGAACAATGGGATATCCGAATGTCATTGATAACAAGAAATGGATGAATATCGTCTAGATTTAAAGGTTTGTATGGATGATGATGGCGACAAATATGTCAGTTAAGTTTAGGATGCAGGCCTCCTTTGACATCGAATGTAAGTGATCTCATTCATTCAGACACCATGTCCCCTGCACCCCATTCCCGTTCCCACTGCACGATAAAGTATAGTACAGAGTATAACGAAATCAGAATATTTGAGATAAAAAACAATATATAGGCGGAATATACGTGAACAGTATACATTGAATAACATTTGAAAGGTGCCGTTTTGTTTAACGATATTAGTAGGTATTTGACAGGTATTAGAGAGCACACATAGGGGCTCGGAAGGTACACACACGTTGACACCTCAGTCAACTGTATTGTTGCTATAGTTACAAAGATATCTAGCTTTCGAGGTTTTATGTCTTCCTGATTATGTGAAAGTAAGAGCGTTAAAGATGCCATTTTTCTCTAAAAGAAATGCTCAGCAAATTCAAGCATTTTTTTGTTTTTTGTTATATATTTTCATTTTTTTTATATTGAACTGTTCAGAAATCGACAAGCCTTGGTTCATTTTGATAGGTAACGTGTAATATAATTCGTAAACAAAAAAGAAGTTTGTATTTATACTCTCTTACAAAAACTGTTCTTGAACAGCACAAGTGATATCCCACATATATAAATTGGCATTGGTAACTGGACCTACACGTAGGCCTTGGATCTAGTCCTCCTAGCTGATTGACAGGGGTTATCTGCGTGTCATAGAAGCCATAATCTAACCTTTTTATCCAAGGGTTTCAAGAGAATGATTCCAAAGATCTGTTGAAAAACCGTAACAAGTAAAGATATGAAGATTTTACCCTTTGTTAAATACCCTTTTGAAATCTAAATCTTCCTGATGACACACTCAAAGTATTTGGTTTCTCTCTTGGTGAATTGCAGTTGTTCTTTAAATTCTAAATGCATAATCCCATACACGGGGGCATATCTATCCATTCAAAAAGATGAAACACCCCACCCCCTCCCCCCTTCCTTGGCTAACAGAGGGCTTTCAGGACGAAGGACTACCGAAAGATATCACCCCTCCTCAACTCCAAGTCAGGAGAGGTAACCCCCCCCCCCCCCCCCCCCCGCCCCTGCATGTTTATCAATTTCTGGATACATTGTGCATGCTTAAAATACGAAATATTTTAAGCAGGATTTGCTCGACATAACCAAAGAAATTGCATGTATGGCAGAACAATTATGATTCATGAAAACACATTTTTCATTCTTTTTCCCCATTTCCCTCACAATTTAAGCTAAATCTCTACCCTTTGGTCACGTCTTGGGTTTTAATGGGTCGACTGAGGTCGGGCATGTTGCTTTATCGGCCCAGACAGGCAGTGCTGGCTTACCCCGTTTCAACACTTTCCGTTTCTGTACATGATGGCTATGCATGTGCCAAACCAAAATCATGTTCTTAATCTAAGACCTACATACTTTGTCCAATATAACTTTCTACATTGTGACATTTTATTCTTGTATTCCACTTTCATTTGTCTCTTTTACTGCCCTTTTCTTCCTTTATTTTGTCTTCGTGTGCATTGTCTTATGTTTATCTGTTCAATTTCTATTCTACTCAATGATCTTTTATTAAATACATTGCTCAATGATATCATTTAATCACCTTTATTATTTTGAAATGTATCCAATTCGGTATAGTATTCAACTATTTTTCCTTATGTCAAGAATGTACCAGAATAGCTTATATTATTTTTTTGAATTTTAATTTGATGGTATTTTTGCTAGTTTCTTCTAACTGTGTTTATTAAGGAACTCAGAAAACTTATATACCAAAAAAAAAACTCTCTATAAACTCTCACTAAACATCAATACTTTTGACAGTTTGATAGATATTAACTAATTCAAACACTTTCATGTTTACTTAAAAAATATTTTCAAATTAAAAAGTTTCATTAATTGTCCATTTACTATCTTCGTCCTGCCTTTCTTTAAGTTTCATTCTTTATTTTGCTCTCTCTCACTTTCTCTCATTTTTCTCCCTAATTCCCCTCTCCGCTCTCTTCTCTTTCTCTCTTGTCATATCTCAATCTTTATGCCGTTTGCAGTAGTAAACATAAGATAGCGGAGAGAAACTAGTTACTCCCGTAGTAGCTTAAAGATAAAGGTGAGTTCTGGTCATGCAATTTATTGCATTGTGAAAGAAACGGTGTGGAATCGATCAGAAAAGGTTGATCATCTAGCAAATAAGTATTGGTGTGTACTGCAAGGTTCTGGAATCATCAAATTGAGAGGAAATTTGGCCCAGTCTTGGTAAAGTTAGAACCAGTGTACACAAAAAGGTGTATATTGGGCTGCACGAACTTGTGGCATAAAAATCCGACCCGATTTTTATGTTGTTACATGCCATATTTAGGATATAAAAACTTTTGAAGAGCCATGCTTTTAAAGGTACTATGTCCCATTTGCAGGCCAAACAAATGAAAAAGTTAAATTCCAACTGCACTTGAAAGATAATACTAATTTAGAACTTCCCTAAAAAGGTGGGGCTTGAAAATGTCTTCAAGTGGGAAAATAACGACTATTAGTTGTCAAATCGACTTTAGGGCTATAGAGCCCAAAAGTAATAGTCTTGATTTTCAGACAAAGTACCGAATGGTCATACGTTTTATGCTGCGCAAAGATTCAATCAGTTTAATCTTGGCCATCACAAGAAGTGGGTTATAGATGTAGACAAATGCTCACTTACCCTTTACAACTCTTTTCATGTATGTTATTACCAAAGAAGAAAAAAGGCCAGTCAGTCACTCAATAGTGTCTGACAGTAAAGTCTAGCAAGTTAACGGGTTTCCTTGCATAATTTGAATATGAGGACACTGCTAACGTTTACATTTCACAGATAGGACATACATTACATATTCATAATTCCTGCAAAGTTCTACAGCATTTGAGGTTGGCTGCAAAAGGGACATAGTACCTTTAAGAGAACATTTTTTTTTTGGTGATGTTCTTTCACACTTGCATAATAACAATGATAACGCTCACAAATAATTTTCACCTCTTCCCAGAACTCAACCTTCTCTTTAAGGCAAGAAGTCAGATACAAGGGGAGTTCCCCGGCCATCGTTCATCCTCGGAGCGATCCATCTGCTGAGCAAAACTTAATTTAACGGATATGAGTGTAACAATCCTAGTTATTACACATCCGTTCTTTCTCTCTCCTTCTGTTTTGTTTTGAATTGACTAGTCTGTCTTCCAGAAGATCAGCATATTTTATTGCTCAAGTTCATAAATCTTTAACAAATTCCCTTTTTTTAATCGAGCACGAATGTTCTCTGTGACAATGGTAGTTCAGACATACTAACATCGACAGAAAGTAAATAATACGATATCCCATTTGAAAATTTATCCCTACAATACGATATTCTATTTCAATCAATACGCAAGATAGAACACACTGCACAACTTCAAATCTGGATATGTGATTAATTCGAAAAAATACGGTGCAAACTTATGGACCATGTACTTCACAAAATATAATTTCAAGTGCTGTTATTTCATCTTTATAAAAAGATATCAGATTTACTGAATTTAAACTACTTAAAAAGGAGAAATAAATGACAGCATGGGTATATGTCAGGTAGCCTTGTATTTCTTATCCTATATTAGAAATACTGCAGGGTAGGAGAGTGATACAATCTATGAAAGATGTAAATATAGAATTAGACAGGCGCCCTGGTGCCGTATACCTCAACATAATATAAGGGGTACATGGACAAGAGAAGAAATGGGACAGAAATGATTGTAGTATATTAGACTGAGAGAGGGGAGAAGGGGAGATATAAATATAGATAAAGGGTGGAAAGACGGGGAGGGGTGAATGGGAGGGGGGGGGAGAGAAAGAGACAGAGAGAAAGACATACAGCGGATAGATATAGAGATAGACACACAGAGAGACAGAGAAAGAGAGAGGGAGAAAGATAGAGAGCGCGAGAGAAGTGGAGAGACAGGGGGGGGGGGGGGGGTTAGAGAGTGAGAGAGGAAGAGAGATATCGAGAGTGGAGAATGGGAGAACGAGAGATAGAGAGGAAAGAGAAAGGGAGCGAAATAGAGAGACGGAGAGAGAGAGAGAGATATGATATCATTTAAAGCAACTCTCTTCCTTGCCATCATGCATTCATTGTAAGAACATTCATTTGATATCAATCAATAACAAAAAACATTATAATCACTTTTAGCTAAATAATGTAAGATATGCGTGCTACAGGGGAGTGCAATTGAGTGAAAGTGAAAGTGAGAGACAGTAATAGGGCTGATCCATAACAAATCTTATACTTGAGATGCAGTCCAACTCTAATTGATATAAATATATTCAATCTCGTCTGTTAAGTATGACTTAAGTCATTTTCAGAGCCTTTCTTTTGACACCAAACGGTAGTTGTTTCGCTATCTAAACAATATTAATAAGTTATGAAAGTGTTCAACTCTAACAAATGGCATTTTTAAGGGCCATGTCTTATACAATCATTACATTAATGTATCGTTGTTTTATTGTTAACTCTCTCAAATTGGAATACTCCGTAATGAGCTTGATCTTTAAAATAAATTCTCTATTCCCACGATATCTGAGTTTACCTATATGTCTTTCACTCCTTTCTTCACCCCCTCTCTCCCTCCCCCTTCCCCCTCTCTCTCTCTCTCTTTCCCCTATCCCCTATCTCTCTCTCTCTCTCTCTCTCTCTCTCTCTCTCTCTCTTTCTCTCTCTATCTATTTATCTATCTATATTTTTCTTTCTCTCTTCCTCTCTCGCTGGAAATTTTCGCATATCCACTAAACCACTAACAACTTTTTCAACTCTTTCTCGAAAGATTTCTCACTGATTACTCCCATCCCAGTCACATTCTCGATACTGCTCGATACATTTACGCCCTTTCCCTTGGTGAGGAGGAGGAAACATTACCCCCACCTCTCTCTTCCGAGCTACTTGCTAAGATCCCCACCAGGGTCCATCAAAAAGGGGGGTAAAAATACCCTCATCGCACTCAGCAGACAGGCGTTTAAATCATTAGTATCGTACCTTGTCACATCAATGACATCTAAAGTTCAACAGATTTGGTTTAAAGTTATGATTACTTTATGGACATTAATTAATGTAACATATCTCCATGATTTTGTTAGCTATAGTATAAGTACAATGCATTATTCATCAAACGATTAAACGGTGTAGGATTGATACACGGGAGATTCTGTTTCTCCTCATCCTTTTCATCTTTATCATCATCATAATAACAAAAATAATTCGTCTCATATACGCTTACATATATTATCACCACCATCATCACTCTCGACATCATCATCATCTCTATCTTCCTCTCTATCATCCCCGATAACACCACTCCGACAAAAGCGGTTCTAGAGATGTGGTTACAGGGGCTCAAGCACCCTCTCCAAAAAGAAAGAGAAAGACAAAGTAAATAATATTGCTCATTAATGAATTTAAGAGAGGCACAAGCTAAGTGGAAAATTTGGTAAAAGAACCATTAAATCCCTTCCCCAAAGCAATTATTATCAACATCATTATTATTATCATCATTTTTATATTATTAATGTTATTATCATTATTATCATCATTATCATATTATTAATGTTATTATCATTTTTATTGTTATAATTATTATTATTATCTTAATGATCATCATTATTATTACTATTACTATTTAATACAGAACTGCTCCTGCATTCCCACTACAACTGTCGCGGTTGCCACCACCACCACCACCATCGCTACACCCGCCACACCCGACACCCCACCTCAAATCTTTATGAACTCACCGGTAAGGAATAGTATCCATTGTTCATTTTGTTGAGCCCATTCTTGAAACCATGGTAAGTGTTCCTATTCCGAGTGGGCGTGTATCCTTGGTAACCACTGTCAAAGCTATCATTCGCATTCACATCCCCACATCCAAACCCTCCTCCTCCTCCTACGGTACCACCACCACCACCAGCATCCACCACAGTGCTGTTGTCCGGCCCATCAGGGACCAGTCGAATCACCAGGGTGTTTGCACCATTGGAAGAGAGGGTTAGGGAGTAACCCCCTGACAGATTCGGCAGAGATATCACTCTTTCGTGACGGCTCATGTTTGGTTCCGATTTCAAATTGTATACCGAAGAAAAATTGAGTTTTCTTCCAATATATTTCTGACTGAAGCAATGCACGCTTCTCCTGTTATTTGGAAAAGTTGTCAGTTAGTGTGGAATTAAATTGTAACCTAAAGCACCCAACAGGGGCTTTTCGAAGAAAGTCACCAAAGTAGATTGTTTTTCTTTAAAGTCATTGATTTTTTTCTTCAAATTCAGGTACTATATGCGGTTATGCTTCCAGTATCCAATGTCCATGCCTCATGTTGCAGATAACTTGACAACATCGCGAGTTGACGACGAGAACACTATAAAAAAACCGTGGCAACTTGAGTCATTCCTTCTTCAACAACAAACGAGTTACTCTTATCTACAAGCAACTAAAATACATTTCCTCAATATTTCCACGATAATGCTTTCCTTGCTCCCAGAAGTCTAGAGTTTAAGAACGGTAAAGTAAAACAGAATAGATCAGAAATCTTATCCGAAAGACTTTCATATCTCTCTAAATCTGATCAAATCTAAATATATCTGCTACCCTGTAGCTACAGCATCCTCCATATTTATCAGAACTCTGCGCTGGTCCAAATTTATTGTCTTCTTTATTTTCCTCTGTCTTTAACTGAGTATAGCCAATATTTAGACAGCTCACAGCTCCGAAAGGTGCGAAAAACTTATCAACATTGAAGTACCTGACGGCAGAAGGGCAGCGTCTTAAATAACGTATTCCAGTCCTTGATAAAACATTACGTGACTCATTGTTTATATCCTCATCAGATGTAAATAGATCATCGAGATTTAATGGCCGACTTCTCAATGATACGCGAATGATGTCTGAATGTTCCACCGTCGCTCTTAATTTAGATTTTCAGGCGATGATTTACACGTCGACTGGTTCGAAGTCCTGTTGGAAGATAGAAGATGCACAGCGTTTCACTCGAGCGATAAGCCAATCCTATTAGTTTGTTTTTTCTATGTCATGGGCGGAAATGTTGTATTTTTATCACGGATGTTCGAAACCTTCCCCTCCGTACAAACGTTTGTACCTCTTTCTGCAATTTATTATGAGGTGTGGCAAAACTCCACAAAACTCCACAAATCTTTCAATATTAATGCACCCTCCTAGCATCCGTTCAAGGGTTCGCGTCGTCCTGGATTGAGCACCCTGATAGGAGTGAGTGAGCCTTTGAGTCGACATCAAGGCAACACCGAAATATTATATTAGTCATACCAAAGTTTTTCCCCACAGGCAGCAGAGAGCGAAACGAATTGTACTCGGATTCGCTCGCATGCCCACCGATTGCGCGTTGACATACGTGAATAATGCTTTATCCGCACGTACTATTAAAGGAGAAGCCAACTGTTACGAAAAATCAGGAAATGTGTGTTCTACCCTTCTCAAAATCTTGATTAAAGTGATTTTCTATGAGTTTTAAAAAGTGGGAAATAACAATAGTCAACATTTTCTGATAATTAGCATTGTATCTGTTCAAAAACAAAATGTAAATCATTCAAAATTTACAATATAAGTAATGACTCATGATATGCTTTGAACCTTCATTCTTTTAACCAGTTGACTATCGAGTTTCTAATTTCAATCGGCTTAATACAGGAACTTACCGGTTCCCGTCAGCGATGGGTTAAATTGTCAATCGTTCGTGAACGCTGACTGCATGGTTACTGCCCTGAAGTTCATTATGACGTAAATAATCTAATAATGGTTAGCGGTTCGAAGATGTGGTTTACTAAAATAGGAAGGTACATCACATTATAAGAACCACCTGCCGATGCGCTGCATTGACAATGTTTCTAAGGACATCAACATTGAGCAATGCTAAATATAAAATTAAAGTAACATGCTTAGTTTATTCCCAAATTAAACATAAAGAAATTTATTTAAAGAACATTTCAAACGGTAAATGGGAGTGGGGTTACATTTTGCCCAGAGGTTTGTCTTTAGTTCTCAATTTAAAATAATAATGATTTGACGTGTCCTTGATTCTAAATTTTGCCGACAACAGAACTGACAACCGTTCTAGGGAAAGAGCATACAGTTTGTATTATTGTTTTAAAGCCCCACTGTACTACTTGTAGCTACTTGCTCTCTCTATATAGAAAAAAATGCCTAATCGGTGACCATTGGTCCACCATGATCCTCTTTTTCTTATGTTAATTGAGAGCTGAGTTGATGAGAAAGTCACCTATCAGTGACCCCCCTGGGTGGTCTAATCCCTCCTAGCCAAACTAGTACAGAAGGCATTTAAATTCCAATTAAGTTCTTAGTTTTTCAAAAAATCACCAATTATGTTCAAAAGAACAAAAACTAGAATATTAAAAAGATGAAATAAGGGACTGAAGTTATATCCCCATGAAAAAGGGTTATTTGGGATGCATTTTCTCTTTTGTCCTTGTCCCTTCGTTTGCTCGAGTTCCTGGCAATCACGCCAACACACGCCAGTGACCAGGAACAAACTTCCACACGCACTGCCACATGCTTGATTAACATGCGGCTCGGTCAACATAACGGAAATTCGCCGGTATTTATATGTCATTATGCAATCCAACAGCTATTAAAATGTGATTCATAGTATGTCTGACTCGATTAATTACATCCTAAACGGTTAGATTTCCCAATGGGTCAACGAAAGAAGATAATGAGGGCTTAGAGGTTGGTCTTGAATCAGAGACTCATAAAAGTGCGTATCCTCAAGTTGGCTAAATTAGGCAATCTGTATCCAGGTGTTGCTTCGACCAAGAAATGATACATTCTGCTTATGACCCTTATCATGACCTTAGAAAGGGCGTTGCTATCCATTTGGTCATGTGGTCCTCCAACGCCAATTTGACCACTCCCAAATTCGTTCCATTGCACACCGTCTAAACCCACATCGCATGTTGCCAGTAAATTCTATTCCCTTTTTTTAAAGAGCGAATCGTTAACTTGGTCGCAAATGACGTCAGTCTGTATCAAGGTTTTGCTTTGACCAAGATCCGTTCTCATGTTTGAAGAAACTTTGACCCTTATGATGACCTCGTAAAGGACAATGTTACAAAATGACGTTTTATCGTTTTTTTTTCATCTGGTCCAACGCCAATTTGTCCACTCCCAAATTCGGCCAAGATCGTATATTGCCCGTAAGGGCTCATGGTACATTTAAGTGTGGATCCTCACATTGGTCGTATAAACGAGGGCAGCCTGGATTCAGGTGTTCCTTCGACCAAGAAGAATTGAATAAGAATGGTTTCATAACCTTGTAGAGGGCATCGATCATCTATCAAAGGACGAGTCATCGGTTTCCTGCCATCTGGTCTCAGGCCAAATTGTCCACTCCCAAATTCGTCCCATCGCATCTTGTCTAAGCCCTGATGGGCTTTTCCAAATGAGCTCTTGTCGTTATTTCATCTTGCTTTTTTTTTTTTTAGTTGCTCAGTCTGATTAATGAACGTTTGGTCTCTCACTTTGTTTGTCTAAAATATCCATTTAGTCTAGATTAATAACAAAGAAGGAATGGTATTAAGGGCTACTTTGGGGATTTTTGTCGTATAACACATATCATCCTAAGGTCATACGCCATTTGAATAGCCTACTGATCAATTATTGTCTAATTATATGCTTAGAAAAAACGGTCTATTATTCCTTTAAACAGTTGTGAAATCAGTAGTGAAATGTTAAATAGGATACATGTAACTTTATAGACCATTATGATAGTAAAAAATAAAAAGGCTGTAATCGACGAACATGAGATAAAACCAATATGTTTAAATGAACACATTTTTGCATGCAAAACTATAAGAGAAATGCCAGTCTCCTTGGTCGAAGAATGCCTTTAGGATGCCTCAATAAACCAATATTTGGCATCACGAAATAATTGTAAGTCATTCAGATATGTGTTGACGAATAAATAAATTCCCGACTTAATAACAAATAAATACAATTCTTTCACACCAGGTGGCAAATTGTTCTCTTCCACTTGATGCATTAGTTGTAATTCCGTCAGGCGTCAGTCGAATTCCTTGATGCAAATTAATAAATAAAATACCTAACCCGGCTTGACATCATTAGGCAATAATGCTTCATAATTCGAAAATATTCAGAGTTGTTATAAGCACATGGGTGGTGCAGTTACATAGCCCCTCCTAAGTACGTGAAAGAAATGCATGACAAATGTTTCAATGTCATGTAAAATAAAATCATTTGTGTTCTAGAACTTGCGACATAAACGGTTCATATTCTTTCTTGTTTGCATTTATCTTACCTTAACACTTGCATCCATCGCATGTTTTACTCTCGAAACATTTAATCTCATATTTATCCATCACTTCTGTAACAGCCATGTTGAGGATAATGTTTTCTTAATTTGGATCCAGAATTAGTTCATGGCTCACCCTGTAATCCGGGTTCTAAGGGCCCCTAGTTCTATAGGACGAGTCAGTATTCCCGACCTTCTCGATCCTACACCCCAAACCTGACTGGGACTGAATGACAACCCCATGGTGCCTGGTCGGGGACATCACTCTGACTCATTTCGGTCGTTTTCCCCTCAAAAAATGAGGATTCGGAAGTTATCGTGTTAAAGCGAAGGAGTCTTAAAGTGAGCACTCACGTATAGTGACTTATTCCTCCACTCCTTCATACGATTTGTATTTTGAGCGTGAGGAAGTAAGAGGTTAAATGAAATAAATAGAAGAAGAAATCATTAAAATTGGCTGCTAGGTTAAGCATAAATACTTGTTAGTAAGCAACCAGAGAACCGAAGGCTTTAGGTCCTCTCCGAGTAGTGGTAGTAGTAGTAGTAGTAGTAGTAGTAATAGTAGCAATATATAATTAGTAGTAGTATAATTAGTAGTAACAGTAGTAAAAGTAGTAGTAGAAGTAGTAGTAGTAGTAGTAGTAGTAGTAGTAGTAGTAGTAGTAATAGTAGCAGTATAATTAGTAGTAGTATAATTAGTAGTAACAGTAGTAACAGTAGTAGTAGTAGTAGTAGTAGTAGTAGTAGTAGTAGTAGTAGTAGTAGTAGTAGTAGCAGTATAATTAGTAGTAGTATAATTAGTAGTAACAGTAGTAACAGTAGTAGTAGTAGTAGTAGTAGTAGTAGTAGTAGTAGTAGTAGTAGTAGTAGTAGTAGTGGTGGTAGTTGTAGTATAGTATAGTAGTGGTAGTACTAAGAGTAGTGGTAGCAGTCGTATAGTAGAGAAGCAGAGGAGAAGGAGAAGATTAATAATAAGAAGATAAAGAAGGTAAATAAGAAGGTGACGATAAGGAGATGGAGAACTCTCTCACATCACCAGTTAATGAATAGTCCGCCTGCAAATATATGAACCCGTTACCTCAGGTCACGCATATGACCTATATTAATTCATTTAAACCATGCATGTAGTAGGTCCATGTTTAATTAAGCCAAGCAGCGGAAACAATCATTTGGATAGGAGTAGTGCACTAACATTGATCCTGATGTATGTAACAACAGGGTGTATCATTACAACCTTGAATTAATCACCTTTATAAATATTTCTTCCTCCAGCTGTTCGTTTATGGGTGGATGATACCGAAGGCACTATCCTCTAGTTGCAAACTTCTTTTGAATATGACACCGAACGAAAACTTTCAACTAAAGAAACTGTAAGTCTGTTTGTGTATTTTGTAATTCTTTATTTGTTTTTGTTTGATTTGATTTGATTTAATTTGATTTAAATTGATTTCAATATATTTTATTTTATTTTATTTTATTTTTATCTTATTCTATTCTGTTTTGTTTTATTTTGTGTTGTGTTGTGTTTGTTTATTTGTTTGTTTGATTTTAGGTTTCTCAATATTATCGTCGAAATGTGGGGACAGGTACATGTCTCGTAAGTCACAATATCCTCATTCTGCGTTATCATCATTATCTGCCCATAATATCTCTTCTATTCTGATCAGCTATCATTTAGTTGAAACTTATACATCTTTCTAATTCTATGTTGAACTATATAAGTATTTTTTCGTCTAGAGCGAATGATTGTCTTTAACAATACTTCATCTCTACCTTTACCGAAGATAAGTTTCTGTATCCAGCTAGCAAACCACTCCGATGAGGAGCAATGCAGGTAACTTGATAGGCATGAATGTACAGAAGATGAGTGAAGAATAATTTCCATCAATTCCTGGGATACTATAGAGTTCAAGCACAAACATTTCTTTTTTTAGCTAGTCATGATGCCAAAGAACAAGAGGACTAAAGGTTAATTAAAGATAGTATGATCGATTTGCACATATTTCATGTTTGAAGGGTCTTGGACACTGGATGTGGTATAGTATAATTACCTTTCGAGAGAAAAACAATGGGGTGTAAGGTTAATTAAAAACGGTAACGCCAATGTGTACGTACCTCATGTTTAAAGGTCTTGCACACTGGATGAGGATATATAATTGCATTTCGAGAGAGAAAGAATTGACTTATGGGGGATATAAATTGTTCTTATGCAGTGATTATGTAGTATATATTTCATGTCTTTAAGGTAAAGACCAGTTCTGGTCATGCGATTGCATTGTGAAAGAAACGTTGTGGAATCGATAAGAAAAGGTTGATCATGTAGTATATAAGTATTGGTGTGTACTGCAAGGTTCTGGAATCATCAGGATGATAAGAAATTTGGCCCAGTCTTGATAAAGTTACAAGCACTGTACACAGAAAGATGTATATGGGACTACGCGACACGTGCGCGATATCTATCCGGTCCAGATAGATATAATGATTTACCAAATATATCAATAAGTAGAAAGTTTCCAGGAAAAATTTCTATCATCACATATTAGTCAAAACATATTCTTTCACATGATTGATAATAAGAGGTTCCATTTCATTCTTTGAGAGGGGGGGCGTTTCCAAAACTGGTCTATTCCTTTAAGGACCTTGGATACTGGATGTGGTATTATAATTGCATTTCGAGAGAGAAAATTTACTTATGGACAATTTGAATTCTTCTCATGCAGTGTATGTATAATAAGCAAATTATTGGTTATCATGCATGCCAAGGTATATTACCTATGTCTTATCTTCGTTATACATTCCATGTTTTTTGTTATAGTTGGCGGATCAGATCATATCAAATTTATTAGTCTGAACCAGCAGAATGTAAACAAACTAACAAGAACTAAAAATTACATTCGTTAGATATTGTAATTTTCACTTTCATGCTGAGGCCGCATGTTCTGGGACTTTCGGTTTGGTTTCTTTCCAAATTCTTTCTTCTGTAAGACTTTAACCAAATACCTCAATTAGACTACATTCATGCAATATCATTTTTAATACTAGAAACCTTGTAAAGATTAAGTCACAAACGTTCACGAGGCCGTATCCCTGTTTGCAGAAATATGCTCTAAAATAAGAAATGTTTTTTGACATAATTTGCAATTTCCACCTCGACTCCTTTGTTCCTTCTTTACTTTTGAAGAAACTGCAATGCAAAGAAACGATGCATAGAAGACTTTTTTCTCACCAATGCCAATATTTCCGTGCTGGGCAATATAATCTAATAATTGCTTTCATTACTAAGTAACAATCATGACACTATTACAATCACTTCATGTAATTTGATTTGTATTCCGATGATTAATTGCGGTTGTAAATACCTTTTATTCCAATTGCTTGTGTTCACTGATAATGATAGTTTATTATTTTTAGCGAATATAATCAGTTTATCACCAAACCATGAATGAATATTTTAAACTTCGAAAGTTATGACCGCAATCGTACACCTGTGCGTGCGTGCAATTCCGTTGAAAATGAATAATGTGAGGGCCGGATGCGTTCTAAGTGTTGACTATGAAATTATTTTTAGCAATAAGATTTGTTCAATCGTAATTATTGAATGGTATAATCTTCACTGCACTACCGTATTTGTGTCGTATTCGGAAATTGACAAGTTTTGCTCGAGGTTAAATTGTTGTCATTCACCTCCTCCTCCTATGAAACGATTGCAAATACTTCCAACAAATCTACATATGATAATTTCAAAAGCCTTGCTCATCTTGGGATATACAAAAGGGTGGTGAAATAACGAAGGTCTGTGCGATTAAATATTAAAAAGCAAATATCTATCAATGCATATCTGCTTATCTGTTCGATTCCTCGGCAGCTGCATTGCCACCTTTGCTGGCATCGTAACAAAATTCTTTTCCTTTTTCCGTCAACGAACCAAATGCGTCATTTTTAGAGATCGGAGTCATCTTCTTTATTATTACTTATTTTATACCATAGCCCTGCCGACATCTGTTACTGATAATGGTTGCTTATTTCAGCCTAGTCATTGTTATGGGTGATAGTCTTTACCTTGACTACAGGTAAAACCACTTGTCAACGATGTGGTCATGTGACTCGTCTTTTTCGGATGTAAACGAATCCGAACCGGAACACTCGAATATATCGGCTACCATGAAAATATGATCTTAAGCTAGTTCTAAAGGATATGAAAATTCGCCATGGCAAAGAACCAAAATGTAAATTAATCCATTTTGTGGCCAAACGATTAGAGCACACACTCTGTGGTTCTCACTGTGACCGCAATGATTTACACACTGTGGTATGGTGTATAAAACCAGTTTGACACAGAGTTAAAAGAGTGTGAACAGCTTGTTCACATTGCCAAGAAGTTGAAAGTGTTCCAGTTCCTTCACTGCGAACATAGAGTGGAACATATACGTTGCGATACTAACCTGTGGTCGCACTGTGTAGCTATCTCACACACCGTGAAAGTAGTATGAACACATTATTTTCACATTGTCATTACATTATGAAAGTGTTCAAAGTCCTCTCAGTCGTCCAACTATGATGTGTACACAACGTGACACCCACTGCGGGGCCACACTGTTTAAATAATGTGTCATGGTGTAAAAACAAGTGTGGTAAAGAGGTAGAAACAAAGTGTGGAAACAGCTTGTTCACATTACCAACAATGTGAAAGTGTTCCATTTCAAATCTGTGATCACACTTTGATGGGAAGACACGGTGCTTCTCATTGTAACCACACTGATTTACATACTGTGTTGTGGTGTCAAAAACAAGTGTGGCACAGTGTTAAAAAAGGTCTGGTCACGGTATGTTTACATTGCCGACAATGTAAATGTGTTCCACTGTCACTCTGTGGTAAAACTGTGTTGGGAACACACCATGACTCGTACTTCTGGTCACAGTGTGTAACAATGTTTCAAACGCTATCAGACTAGTGTGAACACCGCGTTTTAACAATCATTGAACTCCATGCAAGTGTTTCATACCCAAACTGTTGTCAGTGTGTAGCTCATTATCGCAGACTTTGTGAGTACACACTGACACTTTCCGCGAAATTATCCTCTAATTATACAAATTGTCTGCAAGTTCACTGAGTTATTTGCAAATCTGTGAATGTGATATCATTTAATTGTAACTTCAGATGGACTGACCCAAAGCACTATTGATCACCCTTGCATCATTAATTCATAAATCATGTTCCCGTTTCACCTAGTTAAACCCATCCTGGACATGATTCCATTCCTACCATCTGAAACATCTGATGGAATGGGGAGGTATGAATACGTTATCTGATGAAAGCTAACGTCCCAGCCACATTATATTCGTAATATGCAACATAAATATATGAACATTCTAATTGGCCTACTGTTTAGTCTTAGCTTCCTTTGGCAAGACATTAATTCATATCTGAACTTTCCATCCAGGTATAAATGGGTACTGCATGAAAATTGCAGGGGTAACTGTAATTACATGGCCCTCAGGAAGATCAGCATTAATGCTGTTGAGGCTTCCCTGCGTAAAAAAAAACAAAAACATTATTATAGTTATTGGTGTTATTCTAAAAAAAATGTTCTAACAGGCCATTCGTCTAACTACATGTATAATCTACCAGCTGACTAAACTGGGATTAATACCGTTCACCCACCAACGTCAAAATGGGGCTCATATCCTAACCCCCCTCTAAATCCCACTTGTCATCTTTAATCCCATTCCTAGAAGAAAGGAGGACGTGCCTTCGCGAATCCACTCCCTAGTTTGTGCTGAAAGAAAATAAAAGTGCAATAGGATGACCCGAGGGGTACTTTCTGACAATCATATCACAAGTTTAATCTTTCTTTTACTGTCAATGTCACCTTGATTTAAAATACTCAACTGTCATTCCGTTTTGTCTTCATCATTTCCAGTTTTAAGAACCTGATCTAGGAAGAGATGGGGGGGGGGGGGGCGTCCTATCACTGCTTGGCGTGTTCTCATTATCTAGGAGTTTTGGTAGATATTATACTGACCCATTCCCACTACACGGATTTTATCTAAGAAAATGTACCGGTACTCAGAATCGGCAGTTATCATGCACAAAATGGTTCATTAGTTATTTCTAACAAACGTAAACCGTCTGTATATATTTGCAATGACGACAAATGTCGATTTCTAAAACGCGAGGTATCCCTAAGCGCTGAAAAATAACGAAGATATGTTATTATTGATAGCATTAATATTATCGTTTAATGAAGATGATACTGTCGCTATGCTGTGACCGTTTAAGATCCTCTTCTTCTTCTTCTTTTTCTACTTCTTCTTTTTTTCGATTTATATTCTTATTCTATTCTCCCTTCTTATTTCTAAGCGAATGTTTCCTAAATTCAAACACCTGAGCACAATTTCCCTTCTTCGAAATTAGAACAGAACAGGCCGCGCAACAACCAACAGCGAATCTCGGTTTCAGGATGACAATATCATGAATAACGATGGATTAAATGTGGATATCCGCTTACGTGTTCCCGTCATTATCCATTAGAGGAGACTGACAAGAGGGGTAGATGAGCACAGGTATCTAAGGGAAAGGGGAGGATTAGAACTAAGGAGGGAGAGATGAGCTTTAAAGACACACTGTCATCAATGGATAGGTCGATATGTTAATCTGCATGAGATGTTCAGTTCTGACCTATATCGAAGTGACCGTTTTGATAATCTATCAATTTATGAGAGGTAGTTGGCAAATTAGATGCAGAAGACCTAAAATAGTTAGTTAAACGTTTTGCGTAGGAAAATACTAGCAGTACTTTGGATGAAGCAGTACGTTCTTATTTTTATCGAATGTGGCAGAAGTACCAATTTGAAGCACTCATCAGATTGTCTCTTCAGACAGATTTTTAAGGAGGTGTGACAGAACTTACATCAATAGCATTCGTTATTTTTCATTTACTATAGAAATAATAAAACTAGGTCACACAGACGAGTCACTGTCTTTTCTTTTTCATTTTGTATTTGATTTAATTTCTACGTGATAATATCAGAGTGCAGATGAACCATCACCCTCATGGATATCATGTTAGCGCCATCTTCCGACGAGTCTTAATACGTGTAGAAGAATGTCAATCACGAGGGAGAGAGAGAGAGAGAGAGAGAGAGAGAGAGGGGGGGGGAGGGGGGAGGGGGGGGGGGGAGAGAAGAACAAAATTGTGTGGAAAAAATAGACAGAGACAGACAGAGCAAGATTAAGGACTTGATTAAAAATAAGATCAATAATAACTGAATACATGAATGCATTTAAAAAAAAAAACTTAATCATGCCACAAGCATGAAGTAGGGATAAGTTTAGTCTAAAATGGCCGACCAAGATTTCAAAATAGATTTCAATTCTGCTGACCGCTCTTATGAAAGAGGAAAGTCCAAAGACACTAAGACACCAGATGTAGAAATTTTAGGTATGTCCTAATGGTCAGTAGAAGTCACGTCCATCAACAGCGGACCAAATGTGTTCCTCATATTCATCTAATTAATCATGATTATATCATGGAGCTATAAAGCTCCACGATTATATCCAAGGAAGAAGAAGAAGACCAGGGTCCACATAGGCTGTTTCTTGAAAGCGTTACTAATTCTACGGACATCCCGTAGCAGTACACGTACCCTATCCATGGGATGCCCACGAACTTTAAGATGGTTTCAAGGAGCCGGTCGCAGTATCGTACTTAAACCAGTTATCAAACGATTGACCTCGGTCATATCAACGAGACTAGCATGAGACCGACGACAGACCGAGCAAAAAAAGCATTACCGCGAATGGCAAAGGATTCGTCGGTTTTCAATTCTGCTTGCGATCATGTTCGGTGGTGAGAGTGAGACTGGGGTATTGGAGAAATGTAGCCCATTCGAAAAAAGAAAATAGGCTTAGGTCGAACCACAGACTTCTGGTCAGTCACGTACTTTGAAAACGTCATTAGAGACAGGAAAACATAATGCCTCAAGAGAAGTTGAAAGAATAACAAATAAGGTCTGGGGATAATATTAATAAGCAATGCAGTGTCTCAAAAGTGGATGGTGCAATTTTTATTAATAAAGTGTTGTAAAGTGAAGGAATGAAGATGTCTCTGTTCTGGAAATTGATTTGATTACAGGGTTTTTCTAATCCAAAGGCATCTACAAAGATCCTCTCGACTAGGGAACGCCGAGTGGTTAGTCGCATCAAGGAGTTACTTATCCTTGGTCGCATACGAAGAGGGCGGTATGTCTGTGAGAGATAAGGCATACATTTAGTGCACCTTCAAAGTTAAATACATTTTTCATTCACAAGAGACGTACGAATGCAGACCGACTGTCGAGCACGGTAAGATGTGCTCTTAATTTATTGCAAACTAATGGCAATCAAAATGTGAAGGAAAGTAAGAAGACAAAATCTAGATGCTTTTAAATTCTTATTCTAAAACCATTTCTATCATTTCTTTAAATTGATGTTATCTATATTCTTCAAGAATATTCAAGTACCAATGTAGTTATACCCAGAAGGACATGCGGTATCTCGTCTACCAATGCCTCTTAGGTCCTATCGTTCTTAGAATAGCATCTTGAAATGATTTATGATTCCGATATATTTGTCATTGCGTTAAGGCTATCTGGATGGAATAGCACTCAATCTAAACACGGTATCTCACGTATGAGCCGTGGAGATTACATGCAGACCAAGGGTGGCGAAGCTAAGGAGGGAATCATGGGGCTACCCCCCCCTCCCATCAATAGATGGAAAATAAGAACAACGAGAGAATACAAAGGAATTGAAATGGAGTGAGAAAAGGGAACGTGAAATTACAACAACACGACACCCTACCCCCTCCCATACCCTCGATCCTCCATTTGATGGTCTTGTTCCGTCGAATTTCATCCACCCTTAACATTGGTGCCTCCCCCCCCCCTCCCTCATTGGCTGGACTCATGCTACGCCAGTGAGAGATGGACCATCTATCATAACATGAGCAACAGTACTATCTACATCGTATTTCATGCCAGCTTTCTTTCGTAAGCAAGATGACATGACCTTAGATTTCGTATCAAGAGCACGGGGCGAGGATGAAGGAGGGATGGGGCCCGCTATACAGAAAGATGATGGAAAGGTGAAGATAGAAAATTAGAGGGAGTATGATAGCGCAAGTTTGGAGGAGGGAAGATGCCCGCTATACATGGAATGGTGGAGATAGAAAAGGTGGTAAGGGAGGGAGAAGACGCAGCAGGATAAAATGCCCCAAGCCCCATTTTCCTGAACCAACTCCCTTGCTTTCCACGTGAGGCTGAGCTGAAATTACAATGTTACGAATATCTGTAAAATATTACTCATCAAAGTTTTCATAAGTCAGGGTAATCATAACATTTAGTTTAGCTTCTACCAACATCAATATCTAGAAGTCAAATTTCATCTAAAACTGTGAACTTTCTACATCAAAATGATTCTACATAAAGTCAACAGACAGCAAGGAACTATGTGGAGAATCACTTGGCTTGATAATGTCCACAAGAGTGTATGAATGCTTGCAGCCTTGCCTGCTACAGTATTTAGATTTACACGAGCGCAAAGGCTTTCGAAAAATCAACCTAGGTCAATGCCAATGGCATTGTCTACCACCCATTAAAATGTACGAAAATTATAATAATGTATTACGTAATTTGAACATTATTCCATAAGAAATACAAATGGGTAATGGAAAGAATTTTAAAAGTTTTCTAGATCGTGTTAAGAGTGGAAGAAAGCTTGTCTAATACATCTAAGGTCGGTACAAACTTGAAATGACACTTTATTCACAAACAATAAGATAAAATAAAATTAAAAATAATTAAAGCTGGCGCTCTTCATTTACTTTGTGCAGGAAGGGAACACTCGATAGCACCGCCTATATGAAATATATTGCAAGTTAGTTATGACAATGGAACGTGTCCCCTGTTTCAGGTCAAAGTGTATGTCCTCACACCACTTTTATACAGATTGCCCAAGGTATGTGGACATGGCCGAAATACCAACCGCATAAACAAAATCCTTTGAGAAGATATATCTGTTGACACTGCACGACTCTATAGCACTCGATCTCCTCTCGAATACCACCAGACATATCATCATAGCAACGCGCATAGCAACCGATGGTGACATCACTCTCTTGTCCACACAGCGTGTACGTGTTGCATAAATTGTAAGTACAAGTAGTAAGAGTAGGGGAATGTTTGGTGAAACTGTTTTCATAGATCTTGCAATGAGACAGACTTGTAGAACTTAGGAAATTCAGCAAAAAGCGAAAACAAATCATTGCAGTCTACATGTATATGTCACCAAAGTGATTTAAACAAAAAATTAAATCGGCTTGTAACTGAAAAAGACGTGGAATTTGTGTTGTCTCTGCATGGAATAATTTCAAAAATATTACATAACCGGTATAAATTATATTTAAAAAATCGAAGTTAACAACCCCGAAACATTAAGGACTTTGTCAGGAATAGTCAAAGAAGTTCTAGGTGTTTTTCCTTCAATACTTTATCAACTTATATTTACAAAAAAATTATAGTACACCGAATGATTGAATTAGATTGATAGACGTAATACTTAATAAACAGGTGAGAGGCAGATGGGATGCGTAGTCACGTGACCTTGTTCCCACCTAAATGTCCGCAAAAGCTCTGTGCCTCATCAATAAACAAAATCACCCATCTATCCATTCATCCACCCCCTTTCCATTCATTAGTTCATCTCTTCATGCTCTCTTCTATCAATTCGCAGAAATAGCTCCCCGTGCTCCCAGCTTTGAGGGGCGCCATTATGGGCCAAGTTCTGTTTGGGAATCTAAGACAATGCTCATGGGGAATCTGGAAAAGACTGGCCTACTCTTAGCGGTTGGGATAAAGCTATGAGACTGAATAAGAAGTGATTGAAAATGGCGGAGTGGAAAAGAAGGAAGGGGGTGGCTTAATACATGGTAACTTTTGCAACCATTCTATCCATCCTTTCCTCCATCCATTTATTCTTGGCGATTCAAATGCACCTGGGTTTGCAAATCCAATTATTGTCTGAGAGGCGTCGCTGAGGGCTTTAAACAAGTCTGCTTGCTTACAGAATCGGAAGAGTCCATTTCGGCGTTGAGCTAAAGTTCAGGCTGATCAGAATATGATTGGAAAGAAAGATACTGAGTGAGTGGGGAACTTGATAGGAGCTAGTTAATACATGGTCGAGACGATCGAATGGCTTCCCATGCACCTAGGTTGCAAAGCCAATCATGGATTGAGGGGCACCGCTGAGGGACAATTCTACCGAGAAACCAGAAGTTTGCGTATGGGGGTAGTCTGAAGAGACTCTCGAACTGAAAGACTTAGGCTATGGTTGGGCAGGGTGTGATTGAAAAGTGACGAGTGGATAATAGGAATAGGGGAGGATTAATGCATGCACGGTAACTTTCATCATTTCAATCCATCGTTTCATCTATCCGTTCGGGTGAAGAGTTCCCCATGCACCTTGGTTTGCAAATTCAACAAACTTGACTGAAGGGCGCCACTAAGGACCAAGTTCTCCTTGACGTATGTACATATGGGGATCTGAATAGGATAAACTTACCATTGGCTGAAGCAACAAGGCTATGGCTGATCAAGTTGTGATTGAAAAGGGAGGAATGAATTATAGGGTAGGGGAAGATTAATACATGATAATTTCTACCTCTTCGATCAATCAATTCCATCTATCCATCCGTTCAATTGCACCTGGGTTTACAAATCTAATCATTGCTTGCGAGGCACTGCTGAGGGTCAGTTCTGTTTGGGGACTCGATCAGTGATATGCACATGGGGTATATCTAATCCGGATATCTGGGTCCTCTCTGACAAAGACTTTATATCAATCGCAACTATGTACATAAGATATAGGAGACTGCAAACTTGCGATTGATTAGAGGTTTGGATCAATCACAACTCTTTGTAAGACGGGGCCCTGAACTCTCGGCTGGAAGACTTAGACTATGGCCGATCAAATTATAATTGAAAAGGAGGAGGTGGAAAGGAAAGTAGGGGTTACTACATGGTATCTCCTATCACTTCGCCCAATCCTTCTATCCATCCCCCTTTTCAAGTGCAGCTGGGTTTGCAAATCTAATCACTGTTTGAGGGGCACTGCTAAGGGACACTTCTGCTTGGGGATTCGATCGGGTGAGTCTCTTTCGGCTTTGGGACCAAGGCTACGGTTAAACATTATTTGATTGAATAGGAAGGGATGGAGAACGAGAGGAGTTGGGGGTTAATAGATGGTAGCTCCCTTACATCACTCGTATCAACCTTTCATTCTACCCTTTGAAATGAATAGCTTCCATGCAGCTGGGTTTCCAAACCTAATCATCGATTGAGGGGCGCCAATGAGGGCCATTTCTACTTGTCAGAACAATACTAGGGGGACCTGAACAGGGTAGGCCTCCCATTTGCTCGAAGAATATATTTGTTTATTATTATGAATGATCAGGACATGATCGCCCCCTGATGACTGGAAAGAAAGGTATTGAAGAGTGAAGTTAGGCGAGGGTGAATATATGGTAACTTCCATCACAATGCATCCTGTTGAAGCAATTTAACTTATGGCGCAATGTTTTGATTCGCTCACAGCAAAGTGCAAGTTTGTTGTCGTGTGGCCTCAAACGGGGACCACAAGATTCATGCACATTATACAGACATAATCACAGCTGTCGTGTCTTCCTTCACATGGCGTGTCACACATGCTACAGTGTGAGCATGTCTTCATGTAATATTCCCTTGACATTTGGCAATAGGGGAATTATTCAATTGTACCAGTGGGCGAAGAATTTTGATATGAAAGAGATTTGGTAATGAAACTCGGAGAATACGTTCAACGTTGCTCCGTGCGGTAGACTTAAAAGTAAAGACCAGTATTGGAAACGCCCCAATTTCAAAAAATGAAATGGAAGCTCTCACTACCAATCATGTGAAAGAATATGTTTTGACTAATACATGATGATAAAAAATTTGCCGGGAAACCGCCTACTAATTGGATATATTTGGTAAATTAGTATATCTATTTGACTGTGAGAGATATAGGGTAGTCCCATATACATCTTTCTGTGTATAGTGCTTGTAACTTTACGAAGAATGGGCCAAATTTCTTATCATTTTGATGATTGCAGTACACACCAATACTTATATGCTAAATGATCAACCTTTTCTGATCGATTCCACTACGTTTCTTTCACAATGCAATCACATGACCATAACTGGTCTTTACCTTTAACTTATTGGGAAGAGGGAAGGGTTAGGGCAAACTAATATTTCAAAAAAATTAATTAAAGAAAAATAACATCCCTGTTAAAACACCTAACGAACAAACATCGCTCCAAAAATTACAATCAAAACAAAAATGTTGACTTCTGTCTGCTTATGTATTTCAAATGTATATAAGAAACACAAACAAGATAAATAAGGCTCAAGTAAAATAAAATGTATAATTCAAAGTGCTGAGAACTTCTCTTTAAAAGATATTGACAATATCTTTTTCAAGTGTTGCACGATATCATAATTGTACACTTTGCAATAATTTTCCCTTTTTCGTAAAGTGCTGAAAAGTAAGTTTAGGTACAATTACGCAGGTAATTTTTTTCTCAAGTATTTTAGGTTACGTAAATTATCCTTGTATATAAAACCAAGTTTTACTTCCGCGCGAAAAGTTTAAAAGGTACCTCTGCATAATCACATAAGCAATTGAAACAATGACGTCAATAAGTAGGTGTGCAAGTCATTAGTACAACATGACCCTGATGTGACGTGACCTCGATAAAATTCAGGTGACGATGACAGAACCATGTGACGTCATGATACAAATTATATAGATCTACGTCAAGAGCTGTGATGAATACTTTCCCATATCAACTTCAACATCCCACTAATAATTAGATCCATTAGAACCACAGTACTAGTCCTACGTATTTCTTCTTCTTCTTCTTCTTTTTCTTCTCCTTCTTCTCAAGTTTTTCTTCTTCTTCTTCTTCTTCTTCTTCTTCTTCTTCTCTTTCTTCTTCTTCTCTTTCTTGTTCTTCTTTTTCTTTTTCTTCCTTGAAGCGGAGTACTATTTAATCGGAAGATGGCGTTCAATGGTACAAACACTTAATTATGGACAAATTATCAGGAGCATCTGTTCACCCCCGTTGACGTCCCTGAACCTACATAAAGGCCTGTCAAGATACATAAAATATACGACTTGAGGAATTAAAGATTGAAAAGGAGATGTTTTGATCAATTCAAAGAGGTGCGATGGATGGCTCAGTGGAAGAGCAGTGGTCTCGTAATCGGGAGGGCCCGGACTCTAAATCAAGTCAATGCGCTCGTGCCCTTTGGTAAGGTATTAATCTTCATTAGCAAGTCCCTCGGAGGGGACTTAAAGCCGTCAGTCCCCTGGTTGTTTACTTACAAGCATAATACATGCTTACTTATAGCAATCAAGTAATACAATCCTCGATCAACATCAAAATACAGAAACGTGAAAGTAATCAGTCTTTGAGAGCATATAGCCGACTAAAACCTTACGACTACATTAATTACATGTGGCCCTTAGACTTACAATTTTAAATAGAATATGCTCCATTTGTATATGCACATGAATGTTAACGACATTGGCGGCCTTGATCGTATTGGGTTATGGAAAGTTGTGAGTGCGTTTGATAATACGAAAGTCGTGATACCAAGTCTAAAACTAGTTCACTTTCATTTCATATTTTACGTCATCTCCACCAACCTACAAAAGGTCTTACCATCTTACTAAGATAACTCGTATTAAAAGACGTAGGCGCATAGCATGTTTCCATGTATCCAAGTATTGAGAATGTACATTGTGTTTATACGACTGTGCCAGTAACTGCGGGATAGGGAAAGGAGATAGGGACGGTGTCATTATTATTTGCGTCATAGTGCACGCTGCTACAATGAAAAGGGATCACATTTCTGTTAGATCCTGATTTCTATGCTAATGAGCTCGAATGCCAAGCAGCATGTTTTTGAGATCACATAACTTTCTTTACGCCAGGCTCATGTTCATACAATATATTGATAAAGAACATGAATCGCAAAGACATTCAAGAAATCAACTTATTTTCTTTATGTATCATGTTCGGATTACGTCATATGACATTGTCACGTCCGCTTATTTCAATAGGTGACTCAAAAGGCTCTTGAAATCGCTTCAGGCTGCTTTTTTCTGTTTACAAGGGCAAAAATTGAAATGACTAAGATGCTAACAGTCTTTAATCCAAATCCCACCCCTGTCCATATTTTAAGTGCTTGTGCACTGTGCATTTTCAAATATTTTGTTCATACATGTCAACATTTTTATAAATTGTTGTCATCGATGTTTATGCTTAAAATATTCATCTGTATATTTATTTCTATTGTTTTACTGTTTGAGTGGAAATAAACTTCGAACGGATTTTTTCGGAATTTTAAAGTCTGTTAGAATCGTTGATAACATCATTAGAAGTAAGCAGCTTTAAATTATTGCCCAAATATATGGCAATTTAGTCGAACTTCAAAAAAAAAAATCCAAAATCATACTGTTTTACTATCTACGTTAGATATCAAAATGAAGAAAAAAATACAGAGAGAGAAACATCGACTCTCCTCTTCCCCATTGTTAATGTGTATCATTGTATTATAGTTATGTGCATACCCCCCCCCCCCCCCCACTCCGGGAACGGGTGGGGGACCGCAGGCATGTTCCAAAAATGTCCGGTAAAGGGGTACTTTTCACGCAGCAAAGTCCGGCTTTTAACACACACAAAATCGGCCTGTATTGACTTTACACACCGGACTTAGGGGGTGTTTTCAAAGGAGCGAACATGCATGTGCGTACCCTAAATAACAATGAGTGTGGGGGGGGGGGCGGATGTATGATACAGTGGTTAACTGACATTTAATCCTGCGACAATAATTGCTCAAGGCCTTATTTCGTTTAGGTAATGTGTTATACCAGTAGATTCGTCATAGTCGAGTGGTTTAAAACCCTAATAAGGCCGGGGGGGGGGCCATTATGGCCCCCCCTCCACGATTTTTCTGATTGTTCGAGAACGCATATGAATGGCGCCTCGCCGCTCGCTGACTTTTTTCTTTAGAGTCTTGCGCATCTTTAAAAAAAAAAAAAAAAAAAATCGGACATATAGTTACAAGGTCACGTGACCTTTTGTCTTCGCATGTCAGCCCGAAAATCGCTCATTTTTGTGATTTGTGTACAAAACATATGGAAATGTCATTTTTCCTAAAAATAGATCAAACATTGGTTATTGGGTCTTGTTTAAAGTTTAGGTGCTTGTTTTGGGAGTCAAAATAGTTGAATTGTAGGAAGAAATGAAAAAAAAAAAAAACAATAACATAAATAAGTTAAAAAAACAATGAAATACATAAGAAATTATCAAAACAAGAGATAACATAAGGAATAAGCTGGCTCTTCCAATTTTTTTTTGTCGTATTATTGTTCCAAATAGTCTAATGAATATATGTAGTGAAAAAGAATGCTTAAATATGAATAATATAGG
Organism: Strongylocentrotus droebachiensis; assembly: GCA_035222895.1. NCBI lineage: Eukaryota > Metazoa > Echinodermata > Echinoidea > Camarodonta > Strongylocentrotidae > Strongylocentrotus > Strongylocentrotus droebachiensis. The sequence continues at coordinate 77,464 of JAVYIG010007919.1, forward strand.
ATTTATGGGTAAAAATGTGATTTTATGACGTTATTTGCATAAATTACCATAAATATGCAAATGAGGGATATTTTTCAAAAAATTGAAATTATCATATTGTTCTATATACTTCACTTGACATGCGTGCAAATTTTCGCGGAGATCGGCCGTTTTACGGCCGAGATCTTAGGGGGGGCCATAATGGCCCCCCCCCCCCCCCCGGCCGTAGTAAGACTTCAAATAGCCCGGCCTTATTAGGGTTAAGCAAATAGAAATGCATAATTATGTCGTAGGTTCGATCCCCGACACGGCTCCCATGTCCTTTGGCAACACATTAGTCTACATTTTCCACTCCATACCCAGGAGAGAAATGGATACCTGGTAGGATGAGTTTCTGTAAGTAATTGTCATATGCCCTCGCAGTGAACATAAGGTAGGAAAACTTCCCAAGGAGTGGAGATGGTGCACATTGTGCGTGAACAAATCCGATGCCAGGGGTAATGATATCAGTATAAGCGATTAAAGACGGTATTTCGTATTATAAATCCAGATTATTATTGTTATCATATGCTTGGGGTTGGTACAGAGCTGGGTCCGGGGTTTATAAGTCAGGTAATACAGAAATTGACGCGAGGCAATGTCGCAGGAGCAAGTGTCGTATACAACCGCATATATTTATTCCTATCTTAAATACAGCTTATGGGTAACCCGTTTTGAAAGGTGTTGTGATCTTGAAACGGTTAATCACAATGATTAAAAACTGTGTATATAATATATCTTCGCATTTAAGACTACGTAAACTTCAAAAATATTCATATACATCATATATCCGTGTATCTACTATCTAAAGGCCCGTCTAAAGGGCCCTCTCCAATTAAAAAAAAAAGAAATGGACAAAGGAAAAGTAAAGCAAAACCTTTGAAAATGTATACCATTTTCGTTGCTGTTTTACATAACAAGACTCAATTCAATATATAGCAATTCAATTACTAGCCTTATCACTGCATTTAAGATGTAACACGACTCCTGCTTATGAGATAGTCTAGCATGACAAGGCATTTAGACATACATCAATGGCGTGAATGCTCTCTCTGCAATATTCTATCTGACAATGTAGTTATTTACCCAGCCTACATAGTCCCGTTATAGCTTGTTTGTGGACATGCTTTCCTCTGTCGTAAACAAAGAGAGGCCAATTCGATTTGCCCTTTGCTACTGGTCCCCTCTCTCTATCACTGCGTAGGCCCACACGGTGGGGCTGATAATTGCCTTGGAATGCCCGCTGAGTACGTGTCGTGGGCCAGTTCAATTAAGTCCAAGTATTTCGTCAGCTGGTGTTACATCTGTACGTAAGCTCTGAGACTATAAAATACTGGGAGTTCATATTCACTGATGACAGAAAAATCAGAAGAATGCAATACTCTTCATGTGATTCTTGATTTAAGTTCCCTCGAAGTATGCCTTAATTATAATTATATGAACAAAATATAAAGGGGTTTTATCACAAAATTACTCGACCGAATACTCGAATCGAAACAATGTTGATGGATGTGCATATTATGAGCGGGAAAGACAAATTTGCTCAAAATATTCCCAGATAGTCACGACGGTGCCCCCCACATAATTTTCCTTGAATTCTATTTCGTTTCTTTTGGGACGAAATTTATCGATTTGACAGTCCTTTTGTATACGCAATAACTCTCTCCTAAGGTTGAAAATGAAAGCTACAGATTTGTAATATGGAGACCTTGTATAATTGACAAAGCTGACAATGATCTAGGGGGTCTATTCTGTCCTACGGTTGAAATGGAAAATAAAGGTTGTATGATCTGATACACTTTGATTGATTGATTGAGTTTTATTCGACAAGCTTCCAACATACAACAATATACAATAATAACAGATCAAAAATAAGTCAGCTTGAACAGGATAACCCACGAAAGCTCGAGAGCTTATTTCCAGTGGGGTCCCTTACAGACATGTATAAAATTAATAAGTTAAAATAGTAATATTTACAGACAGATAAGAAAATTAAAAGAACTACTTATTAAAGATAATAATAATAATAACAACATTAAACTGATGATAGAAATGATATTAAGTACAAGAAGAAAAAGAAGAAGGAGAAGAAGAAAAAAAGGAGAAGGAAGAAGAGGAAAATAATGATGAATTTGTAGAATTTCTATAACGTACGAAAACATAAGTATATACAACATGAAAAAGTATGAACCGACAGAAGAATAAACATTTCAATCATATAACATATCATTCACTTCTCTTCTCTGACTGTCAAGTATTAGGTATTCCTTTAATTTCCCCTTAAAATGATCATAGTTTTCTATTTCTTTTACACCATTGGGAAGGGAATTCCAATGTTTTATGGCATTGTAATAAAACGAATTTCCAATACTACCTACTCTTTCTGGTAAGTTAAAGTTGAATCGTCTATTTCTTGTATTATAATCATGTACGTCAGTAACAGGATCGAAGTTGGATCGAATATAATGATTCGACCTAGCATGATATATTTTATGCACGTGATGCAATACGAGTTGTTTTGATCTTTGGTCGACTTCAAGAAAACCAGCTTTAGAAAGTTCGCTGTAGCCAACATGAGTTCTTGGACCAGAACAGTTGATAAATCTCACCATTTTGTTCTGTATAATCCTGCATATTTTAAAATGCCTTAACTAGTTCCTAAGGATGAAAAGTTCTTCTTCCGCAATTAATTTTAATACATTTTTGATGAAATAGATAACTTGACAATTTATCTTTGATTTTTTTTCTATAATAATTGTTGTGTATATTATTTTGCTTTATATTTATGACTAATTGTCAGAAAGTACTTCTTAGTATTTTATATTTGTTATGTTACCGAAAAGAGTTTGTATTTATATGGAATGCAGAAGAAAAAAAATCAATTTAAAAGAATACACATATAAATACCCATTACTTTTCACTCTAACCTACACGCTAAGTTAATGATATATCCTTATTTTTCATTACCGAATTTTATATTCATTAGATTTGACTTGGTGCTATTTTTCTGTATATCACGGTGAACCTTTCTCATGCACTTTTTCTTATGACGGAGATCGTGGTATTACTTTACTGACATGTGATGCTAATGTCCAGATAACAGAGCACAACGCCAACCTATACATTATGGTCTGGGTCCCGTCTGATAAACAGTTGCGATTCATCGCAATTCATTTGCGATTGATACCAATCATAACTATGTACGTAAGAGATAGGAGACTGCAAACTTGCGATTGACTCAGATCAATCGCAACTCTTTATAAGACGGGACCCAGGTCACATTCAGGGGCGGATCTAGCTTTTTGCTAAGGGGGGGGGTTTGACCAAAATAATGACGATGCGGAGCATCGTCCACGAGCCGCGAAGCGGCGAGCCGATTTTTTTTGGGGTGTTTATTTGAACCCCGTAAGTGATGTTTTCCTGGCATCTATTTTATGGAGACCATAAAAAGCAGTGCATGATAACGTCGTTTTAAATCAAGTAACAGTTTAATACACAGTTATATCCAGAGTTATCATGTGTTTGGTTAAGTTACCAGATGAGTCGAATATCTTCTCACAATATTTGCACTTGAAAGAGTTTCTCACCAGCGTGCGTTCTTTTTTCTTTCTTTTTTTCTTTTTTTTCTTTTTTTTTCTTCTTTTTTCTTCCTTTTTTTTTTTTTTTTTTTTCCCGGCCGCCCAAGGGGGTGGTTTAAACCCCCTAACCCCCCCCCGTAGATCCGCGCCTGACATTTAAAGTTGTTTTTCCCAATGCTAAATAATATTTTGCGTAACATTGTACAACCGTTAACCGTTTAAAATGATAATATGCCGGATAAAAATCCACTCAATAAATCAATCGCATGTGCGAAACACCGAATATCTACATACCTATATAAAGCATTAAGGTATAGTTGAATGTGAAAGGAGATTAACTCGTAAAAGAGATTCATCATCATTATTTTATGACATTACAAACTCAAAGTTGAAAGAAATTTATGGACCGTGAAATTGTCATGGCATGGTATGAATGAATTGATAACAATAAAATGTTCGCACTTTTCATGCATATACTTAGTACTTAATCATTTAATAATACAGCCTTGAATGGAATGGAATGGAATTTATGAATTGATAACTATCAATAACGATCATAACCGTAACAAAGCCCCCTACCCCGGGCACTTTTTGGAGGGGGTGCATCCTCTACAGCTGTTATGATGCAGAGGGATCCATCTTTTTATCCTAACATTCATCACTTATAATCATCTGTTTGAAAGGTAGACTATATACACAATAAAGAGGGGCAGAGAAGTACAGAACTGTAGGAGTTTCAAAAAAGAGTCTCTCTCTCTCTCTCTCTCTCTCTCTCATTAACATTAAAGATACTATGTCCCTTTTGCAGCCAACATCAAATTCTGTAGAACTTTGCAGGAATTATGAATGTGTCATGCATGTCCTATCTGTGAAATTTAAACATTAGTAGTGTCATAGTATTCAAATTATGCAAGGAAACCCGTTTACTTTTTAGACTTCACTGTCAGACACTTTTGAGTGACTGACTGACAACTTTTTTTTTCTTTGGTAATAACATACATAACATGAGCTGTAACAGGTACATGAGCACATGATTACATCAATAAGCCATTACTTGTAATGACCAAAATTAAACTGATTGAATCTTTGTGCAGGGCACAAAACGAACGACCATTCGGTAAAATGGTCTGAAAATCAGACTATTACTTATAAGATTGCAATCGCTTAAGTCGATTCGACAACTAATGGTCGTTCTTTTCCCACTAAAAGCAATTTCAAGCCCTTTCATTTTGAGGGAAGTTCTAAATTAGTATTGTCTTTCAAATGCCGTTGTAATTTGACCTTTTCATTTGTATGGCCTGCAAATGGGACATCGTACCTTTAAATGGTTGAATCTATCATCCTCAAAAATTACTCGTCGACCTTCGAAGCTGTTGAGTTATCAATTTTGGAGCAAGTAGCAATCATCTAATTATATCAAATTCTACATGAACATGAACAAGTTATATGAACTTGAGCAAGGTTGGAAACTTTTCACCAGTCATTGTATTCTCCCGTGTACCCCTCTCGCAAACACCCTACCATGCCCAGGCCCATGTGGTGATGAAATTGGAGATGTGGCACATTCCTCGGAGTTCACCGAGGGAAGGAGATGGAGAGAGAGAGAGAGAGAGAGAGAGAGAGAGAGAGAGAGAGAGAGAGAGAGAGAGAGAGAGAGAGAGAGAACACTCGCCTGCACTGTACAGTATACCTACGACATACCAGAGCGGTTACATTCTATGGTATCTCCGAGGGGACAGAGTTACACGCAGATTTCATGTCATCGCGTTTCTCTGATGTAGTATTGGCTATTAGTCATGTTACTCAGGGGTTCAAGGGGTTTTCACATTGCACTAATCACTTTCACTGTACGTGAATGGGATAAGAATAGAAAGAGGTGAGAAGCAGAGAAATACAAACAGATAGGTGGGACTATACCAACCTCGGGACAATTTAGGAGAGAAACTTAATTGATAAAATAAAGTGTGGAAGCGGATTTGATACAGCCTGTTCAGAGCCAGAAGGACATTAACTCTGTGTTAAAGTATATGAGTTAACGCCCTTCTGGCTCCAAACTATACCGTAGACACAATGGCCCGAATTCACAAAGGAGGTTTGTCGACAAACCTTGGTTTTCGTACGTCATATGACGCGTTTTACGCGTTTTTTACAAACCTGGTTTGTAAAGAACAAAAGGAGGTTTGGCGAAACAAAAGGAGGTTTGAGCTCAAACCTTGGTCTGAGCTCATACCTTGCTTTGTGAATTCGGGCCAAAGAGTATAGGAAGAGGCAGATATATATATATATATATATATAGAGAGAGAGAGAGAGAGAGAGAGAGAGAGAGAGAGAGAGAGAGAGAGAGAGAGAGACATGGGCAATCGGATACATAATGTATATAAACAGAAGGACAGACAGAAAGGCAGAAATACAGTCAGTCAATTAGTTATGAGCTAGGACACAGAGAGTGAAAATGGAGATATTAAGAGGCTTAATATGATGACAGATAGAGAGATACGTACGACTTCATTTTTTTTGCAATTGATGGGGCTCTAAAATTAACACCTTGCTGGCTAAATACGAATATCGCTAAATTCAATATGCAACGCCCCCCCCCCCCACAATTTTTACCTATAACTTACAAACAAACTTACTGTCACTCTGTGCATAAACAGATGAATGATATTGAAATAGAAATTAAGCTTTAATACTACGGTCTTCACCAATTATAGATATATAGGACCGATCGAGCACTAAACGTACCCATATCAGAGATACCAAAGGATATTAAAGGTATAGACCGGTTTTGAAAACGCTCCCCTCTCAAAAAATGAAATGGAAGCTCTTATTACCAATCATGTGAAAGAATATGTTTTGACCAATACGTGATGATACCAATTTTGCCGGGAAACCGCCTACTAATTTATATATTTGGTAAATTATCATATCAATCCGGCCTGGATAGAGTATTGCGAATGCACTTCAACATTGAACATTTGGGCATATATTTCTGCTTTTTTGCGAGTTTAGGTTGAAGTATTGCCACCTCTGAAGGCAATATCTAAACAATATTGAATGGATATTTTGCACCCAAAACCCTTGAACCGCAATTTTACCACTACCGGTCTATACCTTTTTAGAGAAGAGTGATCACCCTGGAATGGCAAGACTATATGAACAAGACATTCTATTTTAATCAGCTAGAGAGAAAGAGGACCTGTATTAGCATTTGATAACAAGATAACGAAATCCCATTTGTTGACTGAAAATCGTGTTCTAGGGATTTTTAATGATTGTATATGTTGGCTACAAATGAGGGTTCATGCTAGATTCGTCTGGATACGCCTGTGAAAAAACGCCACCGATATGATGGACAGCGGACATATTACGACGCGTTTTGTAACTTGCCCCTCACATACCAAGCCCGTATACACACTGTACCGTACATTATAGACTACGGAACGATAATCGGTGTAATACAAATAATCCAATGTTTGAGTTGGTATCATCCGTAAATAGGCATGAGAAATAAACAACACGTTTTGTATTATCACAGGTAAACACCGCTCAAGTGTTAAGACAGGCTGTGTATACAGTCACCCATAGGGCCAGTGACTTGGGCATGTTAAAGGATGATGATTGTCGTGCAAACAGTCTTTTGAAAGAAACCCACATTACTAATGACACAATAATTTTGTGTATTTTTTCACTTTAATAAGATGAACATTATTGTGATCAAGTTTATAACTTTTCCCCTAATTCCAATCTTGTAAAAAGATCCGTATAGTTGAATTAAAACAATATCTTCGTCAACCTGTGATGGTCTTAAATGGAATGTGACGCCATGTTAAGCAAGCAACAGACTCTTGTGAAAAAACCTAACCGTTAAATTCTACAACCAAAGCGACATTATATAAGCATTATGATCAGTGGCATAGAGTGGGTCCAGACATTGATCAAAAGGGGGGGGGGGGGGGCACCGGTAGACATCATGCGAGTTAGCAATGCAATCGATGCGGGGAGGGTGTAGAGGAGGTCGTATAGTATCATATTTTCAAGTTCCCCCTTCTCCTCCACCTCTCCCAATTTCTTATCTATATTCCTCTTTCTTTTCTTTTTCAAAACGATCGCAAAGAAATCAACTAAAAAGAGGAAATGTACCCCTAGTACCTATGGAATATCTGATAGAAAGATTCGGATCATGTAATACGTCATCGTAATGTTTTCACATGACAATAGGTAAAGGACGAGGCTATTGATATTGTCTTGGGATGGTATTTCGAAAGTATTTGCGATCGCATTTTTATTTTATTCTCTTTTTTTCAGTTGGGGAACATGCCCCTTCGCCGCCCCCGTAACTCCACCCATGGTCATTATACAGAAAGGTGTGAACCACTCCTTATCTTTTTATTTACCAGTGGCATAGGGCAAATGGAACACCCAGAAATACAGTCGCATGTTTCGTATTACGCGTTGATCATGATGATAAAATGGCTGAGCCTTCTTCTAATCAAGATATATCTCAACCTTAAAGGTGAACCAGAGTGCTGTTAAAGGTCATAGGTAAAAATAGACAGAGGGCATCATTCAAGCTAGCTCTGAAACATTTCCATTCGGGAATTATAAGATTTGTCAAGTACCTTAAAATATATACAATAATTTCTGACGGTTACGCAGAGATATGAGAAAGTTGTGCGAGAGAATGGCAAATCGAAGATATTCAAAGATCATTTACATTAAACTTACGAGGCTTAAAGGTAATGTTGAAGCTATAGTTAACTCAAGAGGATAGTCGCGACAATACAAAATATAGAATGATCTATGCCTTAAAACGTATCTTAAAACTTCAGTTTTGCGATTTAACACAAGGTCTTTGTCATTTAAAAAAAAAAGAAAATGATGATCATAAAATGTGCTGGTATTTGACGGCTTCATAAAAAAAGTTTCACACAAATTCTTTGTCCATAATCATGCACAAAGCTGAATCAAAATTAGTTTATGTATACTTTTAAACAATTAAAATTGTTCGTTTTTGTTAACATCCTATAAGTTTTTGATATTTTCATTCAAAGCAATGTACGAAAACTTTACTTAGGAGTGATTCGATTATTCTTTCTCGTCTTTTTATCTGTGAGGGAATGTCACTGTTGATTTTCTCAAATAACCACGCCTTCCACCGCTGTTGCTTGTTTGAATGCGATAGAAATGTAAACAGGCCTGTCAATAATTCAATCAGTGTCTTATTCTCTTTAGTAAAGATTCCGAATAGGTCTATTTTTCAATAGATTGACAACATCAGCACCACATCATTTAGGCCTGTTCTAAGCAAAGCGTTTTGTCTTCGACGGTCAAGTGCACTGAAGCTAGCAGACTGTTTTGAATGGTATGCAGTCTGAACCAGCGTGATGCCGAACGCAGTCAAGGCTGAACAAGTTTACATTCTGCGATTGAATTCCTGTTTCCAGCAGAAGATGTGTTGTCATCTAGCTAATTACGAAGTAATGGGATACACAATGAGGAGATCTCGGAACCCCCCCCCCCCTCCCCCATGGCGTCTATATGAATGCATCTTACATGGTAACATGTTCATTCCAAAGCGACATATTAATATAATAAGTCTTTCCAAATAAAACTTAATCCAAAAATATTAATTCATGAAGAAACCTTTCCATCTGAAATCGTCTTTTCTCTAGGTTTCTACGTCTTTTCTGAAAACGTAACATTAACAAATACATTTTTCAATCAGTTATCATAATCCGCCCAAGAAATGCGAAAATAATACATTGTTTGTTTACAATGCTGAATTATTTATTTTTAAGATATATGAGCCAATGCAATACCATAAATGAAGAGAATAATCTATACTAACTCAGCAGTGCGAAAGAAAAATTTGAAATAACATCCCAAAGTAATAATCTTGCAAATTGATATAACAATTAAAAAAAAACGAGGAAATTACATCTTTCATTTAACAATGAAAAAAATTATAATTGTTATGAACAAGTAGAAATGAAGGAGAAAGAAGATATAGAAGGATATAGTGAGAATGAAGATAAAACGAATAAAGTGTTTAACGTGAATGTCAACGACCAAAGTTATTGATTGCCGACGTGCACTAATCCGAAAGAAAGTCCATCTGGTAATTCAGTTGGTACATGTAGATGATGTTTTCCGCGTCAGACGATCGGTGTATTGTTGTTCAGCTATCGATACGATGTTCGATCACGGTAACAACATCTACAAATTTGCCATTTCGCTTCGCGCCTCAGAATACATACCACAGAATACTCATAATGCCATTTAAAACATTCATATAGCCTACGTAAATGTACACTGTTTAAAATGAACTTGATGTTATGCCAAAATATCTTACGTAATTGACTTGTTCTTATCTTGAAATCCCGCTTGAAATATAAATACTGTAATCCTCTTTTGGCGTAAATAATGCTGTTCGTTTTAGCATCCTTTAAACTAAGTATTGTCTGGTAGTTTTTAATACATTATTATATTTACAAATATTATTAAATTAAAAAGAGTGTTCACCCTTTAAAAGGCTTTTAAAAGTAGGGAAAAAAAGATCTCCAGACTCATAACAACATACATCTCGGGATGGAGCTACAAAACTGACTAAGGAAAATTATGAAGCTTCTTATGACTCGGTTCCTTGGAGGGATGTAATCCTGATTTACATTGGATGATGGAAAGGTGTTTTCGATTATGATAATGGAACTGGTATTTGCCTACCTTGGATACGGACACCGGTAGACCTTGTTCTATTCCACCAAGCAGTCTAAAACCCCAGGGTGGACCACCAGTCATCCGGACTCTCACCATCTCCTCCATATTCACCATGTCTAGTGCGTTACTCCTATGTAAGCCTCCGTCACAAGGTAGACAAATCCAAGATGGCGTCAGCCAAATCCTTCAGTAACTTTTCACTTCTTAAACTTGCTGCAAATATCCCGAAACTTGTCCGGGTGAACTTTTCGTCAGCGTTAGATCTAGACGTAGAGTATAGGGGTCGGTTTACGTTCCCCGCCCGGGTGGATAGCGGATTTAGTTTTCCCTACCCGGGCGCATGAGTTTTCACTTAACCCCCGTTAACCGAGCGTTTGAAGTAATCCAAGTTTAAGGTAGGGGGCCCAGGCGGAGGCGACGGCTATCTTGCTGTGCTGGTTTGATTATACACGCAGATAGATAGACAAGGCTTGGAAATAACTTGTGTCAACTGATTGCAGCGATGCGAGGATGGGGATGGGCAGACTCCAATGCGAAGAAGAGGTACTCTTTGTTTACCCGTCGTTCGAGATGGTCGAGTCCATTAGAACGGTGTGCGAGAGGGTTCTACTATGCATGTACTGGGTGGTATACAACCCGCTTGGTATCTCGCATTCCCAGCGTAACTTTGTTGAGGTCTATGGGAGTAGCCAGATCGATGTGATTGCAAAGGGCGGCGGTGCTTCATGACTTTGCTATTTTTCAAGTCTATTTTTTTTTAAATTGAAACAGATCACGTCATTGAAACCATTGATATAGTTGTATGACCAATGACCCTTACAGACACGGGGAGAGCCCCCTCATCGATATCGCATGAATGTGCTATACAATACATGCTCTATTCATTTACCCCCCCCCCCTTATTCCTGAAGAAGAAACAAAGATTGACGCCCCTCTACTATAACACAGAACAAATTACAAGAGACATTATTGCAAGGACATCGATCCTTGCATGGATGATCTGGAGGTACGTTGTGCCCCCCCTTGAATATTGGTACATTTCTGACGACTGTCATCATCCCCTCCCCATTCCAAAAAGATGAGACTAACGCCCCTATAACATCACACTGTAAAAAAATAGAATGACAGACTATATTTAACTCGCCATTACCTAACCCCTATCCTCTCTTTAAGATTCTAGACACAGAGCACCCTCGCACGTCCATCATCTTTCTCTCTCTCTCTCTCTCTCTCTCTCTCTCTCTCTCTGAATGAATGATATCTTAATTCAAAATCTATGTATATCAAGTGGTAATAACTACATTAGGTGTCCCCTAAACTCACTTATAAAGATTCTGCTTATTTGTTTGTATTGACACCATCCAAAAGCCACTCATTCGCACTTCACTAAATTTGATGAAAACGGTACTAAACGAAGTCACAATATTCCCAAACGTTAATAATCTTTGCTATTCTTCCCATATATCATTTTATTTTGTTTTTTTGGTTAATTTAATCTGACTGCTAAGAAAGCATAAACGCTTGTAAGTAAGCAACCAGACGGTCGACGGCTTTCGGTCCACCCCGAGGGACCTGGTAATGAGGAGTAATGCCTTACCAAAGGGCACTAGCGCATCGACTTGGTTTCGAACCCGGGTGACCGGATTACGAGACCACTGCTCTACCAACTGAGCTATAGCGCCTCCTTCATTATTAAACAGAAAATTTTTGCAAGCATTAACATTTGTGAGTATACTTTCTTCTGATTGATTACCCATATCGTTACACTTTTTATAATCCAATTATTTTTTGCTCAAAGCAAGCTTCGTTTCGTTTTCATTGCATACATGATTGTTAAGCTTAACGATCTCATTTGTAATGGAACGTTAATTAGACTCTCCTTATTATGAAATGAAAATATGATTTTAATTACAATACAATCTAATTACTTTAAGTCTATTTATTCGATTTAATTCAGAAACAAATGTCCAAACTGACAATAGAGTGAACGTTATACGATTTGACGGTTGAGCTTTTATGCATAAATAACATTTTAGTATTAAACTACAGATGAATACCCAAGCTGGCAAGTTCCCCCCATATTATAGTACACAATATTTGTAAAAAGTAGATTTTCGATTTACTTTGTTATTGTTTTGGATTGAACACAAGCCTATTCCTATTACTGATCTTCTTCCAACAGTTTTCATTTTCTTTTTCTTTGACCGATTTATTTTTAACTTATTTTAATTTTGTTACTAATGTTTTTCCCACTTCCACTCCCAGCAACTTTGATACGAAACATAATAAAGAGAGAAAATTGAACAAGATAACAAAAGGCAGGCAGAGAGAGGTAGAGAGACGTAGAGACAGAGAGAGAGAGAGAGAGAGAGGGGGATAAATAGAGAGTGAGAAATGGAAGATGTGATATGGGTGTAGAAAGAGGGGGAAAAGGGAAAGCAGGGGCAAGAGGGAGAAAAAGAAAGAAAGGAAGAGAGAAATAGAAGGGGGGTATATAAAGCTATTCACATGAAACGTTTTTGAAGTCAATCATCATCATGAAGATAACAGAAGAACTTACACACGAGTGATTTCATGTCTAAGACCAATGTTTCATGTTCATCGAGTTAGCCAAGATATAATGATACACGAAGGCACTGGTGTCGAGGTATTGTCATGACATTTCGAAGCTATATCAAGTTATTATGAGTATCTAGGGTACCATCTCAATCGGGAGAGGGGTGAGGTGGGAAATCAGGGGGAAAGGGGGTGAGGGTTTAATTGCAATGAACTATCACTACTGTTCCTAACACAATAAAGTCTAGAAACAGCAGTTAGGAGTTCCGAGCCGCCCTGTATTGGAATTCGTGAACTAGAAGAGATCGAGATATTGGCTGGAACATTTTCATTCAAACAATCTGCAGCGATTAGTGATGAGAAAAGAGAAATCGCCGACAACATCCTCCCATAAACCTTTGATGTCATCCATGCATGATTGAGTGTAATACTGTGACCTATGTATCTCTCTCTCTCTCTCTCTCTCTCTCTCTCTCTCGTGACTAGCAGTCCATGCCAATCAAATTCTATTTTCGTTTCCACTTGTATAATGCAAAGTACTGAGATATACCATTGCATATAAATGCAATGTACTAAGATATACCTGTGAAAAATAAAGAGTAGCTACTGTTTTGTAGAGATTGATCGTAGGTCCTAAAAAAAACGATTATGAGTGTGTGATGCTGTTCGGAGAATAATAACGACAGCGTTTTATGCTTTTATAGAAATTGTTTGAGATAGTTTAAGTTTCTTTTCTTTTCAATGTTCTATTGATTTCAAGTGTACCACCACCAAAGGTAAAACATCTGAAATCGAGCAATAAAAAGGCATAAAAATACACAATAGGCAGCGTGAATGTCAATTTAAACAAGTCAAGAAAAAGAGACAAAAACAAAAATGAAAGTTTTCAGCTAAATTTAAAGTTATCCTTTCTCATATTGAATTTATAGTTAGTTTCTTTGGTGCAGCCTCATTTAAGATTGATTCTCCATCTTTGCAACAAGAAACACAAGTTTGAATCGAATGGTGACGTGGAAGCCTATCTGTACATTGACGCACGGAGTTGGATCTCTCCGAGTGGAGAGGTCGGCCCAAGACGAAACGAGGTACCCAGCAATCCACTCTACCATATTAGGAAAGACGTCGGCGCCAGACCCAACCGCCTGGAGCTCAGCTGGTAGAGACTCTGTGCAGCAACGGATGCATTGGCTGTCTTGGGTATGGGTAGGATAGGATGCAGTTCGTATTTTTGCTCACCACGTACACACACACACACGCACACACACACATACGCACATACGCCCTTACATACATACATACTGTACCCTAAAACTTGCCAAAGAATGGAACTAGGCTCGACTAGCACTTGTGCAAACTTCTATTTCCCATTAAGAACTTCACCCAAATAAAGTAATACACATATTTACGTATATACCTTTTGTACATTTAATAGTATGCAGATGTATGTCTAAATATCGTTTAAAACCATTCTGTTCAATCGACATTACTCTTATGTTATGTAGACATGTATCAGTTTTATTTTTTGCATCGTATGATTGTTCATATACTCAGTGTCATTATTGTGATGCGTTGTTGTTGATAAATTCAAGTTCAAATTCAAAATTCAAATTCCTATGTGTGTATATGTATATGAGGGTGACAAAACACGAGTCACTTCTCAGTAAGCCTCTACTCCTCATGGATGATTTCTAGTCAGATGCGGCCAAGAAGGAAAGAGAGAAACGCATTTTCCCCCATGTCAGCAATCTCCAACCTCTTGGGATGAAAGTATCATTCCACTGTTTTCCAATCGTTTGATTTTATTTTTTTGATTTTTTTTTTTGTTGTTGATTTTTTGTTGTTGATTTTTTATTTATTTATTTTTTTTTTTTTTTTTTTTGGGGGGGGGTCTTTCTCCTTGTCTTTCTTTTGTTCCCTTTTCCTCCCTTTCTCATCTTCTTCCTCCTTTTTTCTTCTCTGTCTCTCTATCTCTCTTTTCTCGTGCCTAATCCTCTGTGCGCACTATGCAACTGTCGAGCAAACTTTTGTTTGGAATACTTCCCCTTTGCTAACCTTCTTCCAACCGCATAGAATTATTTCAAAACATAATGCCCAATAATTACAATGGATTTTCTTTTTTTAAAGGTATCACGTGCATTTTAATTTTATCTCACAGCAAGCAACAGCAAAATAGGAATGAAAGCTAATATCATGTAACTTTTTGCAACAAATGCAAATATTTAAAATCCGAAAAAGTCTTTTTTTTTAATGTAATGGAGTCTGACCAATGCTGAGCACACAAAGGCCTATAATATTACCTATAACCAATCATCTGTACTATCAGAAGACTAGGAAGCAATTTATGTACATTATGATTGAATACATTTTTCACATAAAGATACATATTTTGCACTCTACATGATACATACTGTTGTACATACATGTAGATATATAAACGAATCCCACTCAAAATATTAAATATTATAACTGATGAAGGTATATTTATGTTCACACAGTCAATTTTTTTAGACGAATAGATCTTCGTCATCGTCAAAAACACCTATGAACAACAAATTTGAAGAAAATAACTTATCGATATACTGAAATATTATGTACAAGTATTTTATATGAATAACACACAATTGATATTTGTACACAAGTGTCTCTAGTCGGTTTACCTTTGATAATTCAAGTTACATTTCTGCATCCTAAAATGAATGGACGATACTGCATTCAGATTCTGTACATTATAACTTTTGACTATATTTATTTTTCATGCATTTTTTTTTTTTTTTTTTGGGGGGGGGGGGGAGAGGGGGGAGCAATATTTAGAAATCTTAGTTATGAGTATGGAAAGTTCGATAGCTAGTATACACCTATACCATGTATACAGCCTTGTTACTAACAATGTCTGAAAATTACGGTTCATATCTCGAGGTTACATTGTATTATGATTATATTGAACAGCAAAAGAGAATACAAAATGAGCATATCAATTGAAAGCAAAACCTCAACCTCAAGACAAGAAAGAACGTATCTTTTTTAATTGTTCCTCCAAAATAACCCCGATAATTTCAGCATTAGCCTACATTCTAGAAAATGTAGCCTGCAATAAGTAGAAATGTCACTCTCAATAATGTGTAGCCACTTCGGGATTAGGCCAGCATATCCAAAGTGATGAAGAGTGGAGAGTTTTTTAAAAGTCCGAAATTAAATATTCTACTAGTAACATTTAACAACGTAATTATTCTTCAATGTGTAGGTACAGTTTGTGTAAATGGTCCGCCCCCCCCTGTCTTTTAAAGCCTCGTTGAGATACGAGGTGGCAAAACTGCAGCGGGTTTTGTTTAAGATGACCTAATGATAACATGCAATACGTTTTCACATATCTGTGAGCTGTGCTAATACGCGCATGACTTTTGTTGCCTTTAATTTAGATTTAAGAAACCAAAAACGAAAATAAAAAAAACGGCTGTTTTTTCTTGGGTAGTTTTCCATGTCATATATGACATGACAACGTTGAATGCGCTGAATCAAATAAACAATATACCCCCGGGCTCTTTTCTGTCAAATATTGATCAAGGATTTAATTAATGATGAGCAATTGATAGGGTTGTTCAATTTCACTGGTTTCTTTGTTGTCAAATGATGGGCTGTTTTGATTATACTCTTTCATGACAGCGATAGCACTCGGTTTGTCATATTTAGCCCAGTAGAGGGTGCCATTGAAGTAGCTTATATCTCGCATGTTAGGATTACTACTCATGTACTCTGTGAGCTCGTAAGCCATTGTGGTATGGACGTCCTTGTAGAAAGTTCGTTCTCACGATAGTCACAGAAAAATATGCGTCGTGGGTCTCCTGCCAAAAACAAAGAAAATTAACAAGAAAACAAGAAAAAGTATTCTCCTGAATAATCTGATTTTAATTTGATAAAAATGTAAGGCCAAATTAAAAAAAAAACATGTTTAGCGTCCTGCTTTTTTTAAAAATAGGAAGGAGGAACCCAAATGACCATTCAAAATGGCCGCTCGGTACATTTTCCCTGACAGTCGGGCTATTTTCAAGATGGCCGCCGGCATTTTTTATTATTTAAAAAAAAAAATCAGAATAGATCCATTTTATCAGTGATTTTCTTTCTTTTTTTCTGATAGAAAAACAAAGAAGAAAAAAGGAGGCGGCCCCAAAAAAGGAAGCGGGCGGGGACGCTAAACATGTATATATTTTGTAATGGCCTTACATGTCTTGCGTTTATTCTTTTAATTATATTGGCAAAACTCTTTCCAATCATACCAATGCATTGTGTCCAGAATCATAAAAAGTTTATGCCTACCATATCAAAACAACAGTACTATTGGTTTCTCCATTTATCATTTATCATTCTTTCATCAAATTCATCTAGATTTCCTTAAATGTCTAAATTTACGAAGATCGTTAAAATGTCTGTTACCTAAATGATATTTCGAAGAAACAAAGAATATCAAGATAATTTATAGTATAACAAATAAATAATAATGATAATACCTGTTTCTTATCAAACCGCTTTACCGTCGATTACGCTTACAGTGATAATGTTATTACCCCGGTCAATTCTGCACAATAAGGTGCACATTCTCCACTCCATGAGGGCGTTAAAATGAGTCACCTATATATGCATATTTAAAACAAAAAAAATATCCAACCATGTAGATAAACTGTCTTGCTAAATGACATTTCATTAAATACCCCCTTCACATACATGGGTTTTTCTTACGGATCGCACAAATTCACGGATCTTTCACGGATCCTTACGACTTGGCCACTTTTACGATCGATGTAATACCCCCCTTCACATACACGGATTTTCCTTAAGCAGGGCTCCTACTTAGCCGAGTTAGGCCGCGTTCATGCTTGATTTTGACGGCCAGAATCAGGCATCTGTTACGTGTTTAGTTTAAAACACGCTTGCGTTCATGCTCACTTTTGTAGAATCACCGAAAAACGGCGATCACGAACGCCGATCGTAAACTCACAAAAAGATGCGTTTACAATTGTAAACACGTTTAAATGGGGTCAACGCACTGACCTCTAGTGGGTCTACGTAGCATGCACAGTGAAGGTCACACAATGCCACACAAGGA